>JAWWMD010000006.1:18029-36280 GCA_035044885.1 Pseudobranchus striatus | reverse complement strand
TGGCTACGGCAATCAAATTACGCCGTCATAGCTAGATATGTGTTTCGACCTTTTCTCCAGATGTCAAGAATTGGCTCATCGACCTACCTTTCGACGGGGTTCATCTGTTCGGCGAAAAGATGGACGACTCTTTGGAGCGTCTAAAGCAATCTAAGTTGACGACAAAGAGTATGGGCTCTCTTTCGAATCCCCCTTGGCTATCTCCGCTCCATCCTACCCTTGTCCATTGCTGCCTTACCACTCCCCGTCAAGGGTTTTCCTTTGCGAGGTCAGCCTTTTCGAGGTCAGGGAGGCTCCAGTTTCATAGGTAGTCTACCGGTTTTCTCCCAGTTACCACCTGTTCCATCGACCTTTAAATCGGCACGACTTTCAGCCGCAGCCGTCGACAGATCTCAGAGCCTTTCTTCCAGCCTGGCAATCTCTCACAAAAGACTCATGGGCTATCCAAATTATCTCACAAGGATATAGACTGCCAGTCAATGCTCGACCACCTTTCAGGCTGCCCTCTTCCCACAACTTTCCTGCGTGTCAGAGAGAAGTAATTAGTTGAGAAATAATATCTCTCATCGACAAGTCGACCATAGAACCCGTACCATCAAGGAAAGAAGGTCAGGGATTCTATTCTCCCCTTTTCACGGTTCCAAAGAAGGATTCGGACGAATTAAGAACAATCCTCAACCTTATCAATCTCAACCTCTTCCTTCACAAAGAGACTTTCAAAATGGTGACAGTGCCAGACATTGCGGCCGCCCTGGTACCCAAGGACTGGATGGTCACCCTCGATCTAAAGGATGCGTACTACCATGTTCAGATCTTTCCACCTTATCCACGCTTTCTAAGATTTGCCTTTGAGGGACATCATTTTCAGTTTACCGCCCTTCCATTCGGACTTTCTGTGGCTCCGAGAGTATTCATGAAGCTGATGTTAGTAGTTGTAGCTCATCTGAGACTTCTAAACACACGTCTATTCCCATACTTGGACGATTGGATTCTTATGGCGGACACTGTGTCCTTGCTTCAATCCCACCTTCGTCAAACTCACCATCTTCTATCGAAGCTGGGTCTTCAAGTCAACCGGGACAAGTCCAATCTGGCACCTTCACAGAAGATCACTTTCATCGGGATTCAGTGGGACTCCCAGGAACTAAAGACATTCCCTCTTTCATTGAGGAGAGTCACCTTTCTTCAAATAATCCAGCATTTCATGCCACATGCTCTCCTGCCAGCAAGACACTTCCTTCGGCTCCTGGGTCTGATGTTGTGCATGTACATCATACCGCACTCCCACCTATCTATGAGGCCTCTTCAGTGGGCCCTTTGTCGCTCTTGGACTCAAAACCATCAACATTTCAACACCTTACTGTCAGTCCTTTTAGCACTCCCTCCACAGTTGGCTTAGTGGACAGAGGAGTCAACGTTTGCCTTCGCCCTTCCCTGCTCACCTCCACCAGCGTCGAATGTGATGACAACCGACGCCTCGATGTCTGGGTGGGGTGCGGTTCTCGACTCTCACAAGGTAGCAGAGCTTTGGCCTGCACACATGCTCGGATTACACACCAACATTTTAGAGCTTCACCCTGTTTTTCTGGGTCTTCGGGCTTTCGAGCCTCACCTCCTCCACCACTCTGTATTGACGGAAACCGACGACACCACCACAATGGCTTATCTGAACAAACGGGGGGAGGGATTCTCTCCCCTTATGCCGGCTGGCAATGGAGATTTGGAGTTGGGTGATACCCAGGGCTATTCACATAGCAGCTGTTTACCTTCCAGGCACTCTCAATTCAGGGGTGGACTTCCTGAGCAGACTGACCCCGATACCCCACGAATGGGAGATCAACGCTCCCACCTTTACAGACCATTTTCTACTGATGGGGGACCCCATCGATCAATGTATTTGCCACATGGGAAAACTGTGTCTCCAGTTCTGCTCTGACTCCTCTCAGGAGACGGGATCTCTGGGAAATGCTTTCAGTCTCCAGTGGCAGGGGAATCTCTTGTATGCGTTCCCACCTTTGCCATTAATGAAACAGGTTCTCCAAAGGGTTCACCGAATAGACGGTCGACTGATATTAATAGCTCCCAACTGGCCACGTCAGTCTTGGTTCCCCCTTCTTCGATGACTTTCAGGGTCCCCGTCCATTCGTCTCCCGATACACGATTGACTCTTGACCCAGTTTTAGGGGACTCTACGCCATCCCAGGCTACAAGCTTTGAACCTACACGCCTGGCCCCTGAATCCAGGAGGTTCATAAATCACAATATTTCCACTGAGGTTTCTGGATTTTCTACTGGCAACTCGAAAACCTCAGACAAGAGCTGCATACAGCTACTGCTGGAGAACATTCAAATCCTGGTGGGGTTCTAGGTCCATTACTCCTGCAACTTGTCCTCTTCCATCTATACTAGATTTTCATCTACACCTAACTAAACCGGGACTAACCCTTTCCACAATAAGGGGTTATGTTGCAGCCGTTTCTCTGATTACCACATCAGTATACGACCCTTCGCTTTTCAAATCCCCTGTTATTCAACAATTCTTAAAGGGGATTAATCTTACTTTCCCTTCCAAACCTACTCCTCACAGAGCCTGGGATTTAAATGTAGTCTTATGTTTTCTGATGGGTCCTCCATTTGAGTCTATGCACTCAGTCTCATTGCTTCATCTTTCCATCAAAACAGTAGTTCTCATTTCTATCACCTCGGCTAGGAGGATTGGCGAACTCCAAGCCCTCTCCATGGAGGTCACCTACCTAAAATCATTAAAGGAGAAGGTTGTGTTACGCACATGTCCCAGTTTGTTACCCAAGTGCATCTCTGACTTCCACTTGTCCCAAGAAGTGGTACTCCCTTGGTTTTACCCTCCTCTGCATCCCTCCAAGGAGGAAGAAAGACTCCATTGTCTTGACCCTTGAGCCCTCAACATTTACATCTCCAGAACAGCTTCCTTTCGCAGAGATTCTCAGCTTTTCATTCACTTAGAGGCTTTCCTTTTTGTCTGCCCTCAATCTAAAAGTTGATTGCACACTGGATTCTTTGCTGCATCTCAACTGCATATTCATCAGCCTCCAGAGGGCCTAAGGGGTTCACTCAGTAAGAGGCACTTCGACAACCTTAGCCTTCCTGGCAGGAGTTTCTATCGAGAATATCTGCCGAGCTGCCACATAGTCGACGTGCCACACTTTCACTCGACACTACAGTATTGATGTGATGGCTAACCAAGACTCTGCTTTTACCAGATCGAGCCTACATTCATCGACTTGACAGTGAGTACTCTTTGATTATATTCGTGGATTTATTGACCATGTTCTTGGTCATTTCCACTCACTCTCTTATGTTTTGTTGTTTTTGTAGTTTTGGGACTTTGCAATAGTAATGACTCTGCTGCCGCCTCAAGTGCAGAAACTATACTTGTGTCTTCGACAGTAAAGCTGGTTCTGTACTTAAAGGCAGCAGAGTAATTACGTCCCTCCCGGACTCTCCACAAATCATGATCCTCTCGACGTTAAGTCAGAAATGAGGGAAAGGGGCTTGGCCTCTGTGACATTTATACTACACTGGAGGGTCACGGACCAATGACCTTTGAGTGAACCTAATCAGACTCTGTGATTGGTCAACTGGGAACCCACTCTCCTGGACAAATTATTGCTGCCCGAGGAGAGGGGGAGCCCTCTGAGGATTTCCCTATCCAGTGCAGTGGTCTCCTCTCTATGGTATTAAAATTTGCCGGTCCCGAACCGTACAGAACCATCTTTACCATCGAAGATGTAAATATAGTTCTCTGTACAGAACCCACAAATCACCAGTTGTGGAACTTGATTCAGAAGGAGACAATCTTGGCCTGGAGACTTACCGCTCAGAGGTGGAGTTGAGACACAGCGATACGTTGTACCAGGCTGGTACGGTGACTGTGTAGGTGGCAAGGTACTAAGGATAAGGCAACACATGTCGTTAAGCCAGTCTGGGTCAGTACACGTGTGAGCAGTGAGGTAGCAGGGAGAATGCAATGAAAAACGAAAGGCCAGTCCAAGTTGGTACACAGGCGAGCAAAGAGGTACCAGGGGATATGCCCCACAGGTCGTATGCCAGTCCATGTCCATGCACAGGAGATCAGTAGATAAGAGGGAAGCAGGGAAAGGCAAGTCCAAGAAGCGGTCCGAATCACAACAGTCAGGTGAAAAACATAATCCAAGGGCAAGGCAGCAGAAGAGTTTCCAAGAACCAAGCAGAAGTCGATCACAAAGGCAGGCAGGCAAGACTGGATTTAGGAACATTGGCAAAGCAGGTAGACTTTGTGAACAGGAATAGCAAATGCGCATCAGACTCTTAAATGGTGCTTAGTCAAGGAAAGAAAAGATAGACTATAGGCAGGAAAGTGAGGAGATCAAAGAATGGAGATAAAGGTAAGATGAGAGGAATCCGAATGCAGGCAGGACCTTCCCCCTAGGGAGAGAGACCTGTTGCTGCACCAGCCTGTTGGTGACTTGACGTTCAGAGACCAACAGGTGTGATGAGGAGGCCTCAGAGACAGGTAACCCGCTGGTACTGAGGCTGGGCTTGGCATGGGTATATGAGCAAAGCGAATTTCTCTGTTCCGATAAGTTATCAGCGGTATTATCAGAGGCATTCGTAGCCGGCGCAGAAACCCCAGCCAGCATGGGCACTCCTGCCCGAGAGTGGCGCTGGGCGTGGATTTCTACATTCTCCCATCATCCACCTCAAGTTGACCTTGCAGCAAACCCAATGCCTTCAGTTCATAGGAGCTGTCTTGGACACAATCTTGGGTTTAGGGGAGTGCCTCGGCATGAAGGTTTTAGAGACTGCTAGGTACTTCACCTAGTATGAAATGACTGCCTCATCATGAGAGGGGCTCCGATCACTCTCTTGTTTCAGTGGAACACCCTCACTGGCAATCCATCTCAGAAGATCTGTATTCCTTCTGCTATGTGCCTGGCTTTCTTGGTAGATACAGGAATCCTATCTCCTGTTAAAATGCCCTTTCCTCCCACAGAATATGGTATCAGTCAGCCTCAGCAGGCGCCAATGCCTTCCCCATGAATGAGAAGTGAGACCTTCAGTCGTGTACCTTCTTTTTAAGACCTGGGGACAGATGGATGTAGACCTCTTCACTACGCCAGAGAATTCCAAATGCAAAGCCTTTGCTTCTGGTATGGGCAAAGTGAAGGGCTCCTTAAGGGGGATGCCTTTCTACTAGACTGTTCAAGTCTTCACCTATATGCCTTTCCACAGATTACTCTGATTTTGAGACTCCTGGCGAGGTTCTTTCAATCTCAAGTGAACACGATGATTCTAGTGACTCTGTGCTGGCCTCTCCAGATTTGGTTCTCAGCTCTCCTTCTCTTGGTGGGCCCAAATTCCTGGACCGACTGAAGGTTCGGAATCTTCTTTCACGACATAATGGGGTGGTTCTCCATCCCTCCCCTCAATTACTGAATCTGAGGTACTGTTTCCTGAGAAGATAGTTTTTGTCCATCTTCATCTGTCAGAAGACCATATCAGAGTCCTGAAAGTTGCTGAGATCTTCCTACTCACGATCTAAAAGCGAGTGACTAATATTCTGCCATTAAGGCTTTGTCCCTACAGCTTAATTAACCCTCTTCAGTCTTCGGTCGATGAGTTCATGTCTTTTATGTCACATCTAGCTAGTGTGGGCATCAAGCTAAATTCCTGCCATACCTACCTATCTATCAAACACCATTTTACGATATTGGTCTGGGACACAGGTTTCCTCTATCCCAGGAACCTTCTTCCTTCTGGGATGTGAACTTTGTTCTAGCAAGGCTAATGGCCAAGCCTCTTGTGCCCCTGTGACTTCATGTCTTTTGGACCTGCTCATGTGGAAGTCTGCCTTCCTAGTGCCTATCACGTCCGCTTGCAGAATAAGCAAACTCCAGGCATTGTCGGCTTCTGAGCCCAACATGGTCTTTTATAAAGACAAGGGGTAGTTCTCTGTTCTCACCCCAAGTTGATTCAAAAAGTTCTTTCCTCCTTCCACATGGTTCAGGAAATTTTCTCGCCAGTGTTTTTCCCTGACACTAAAACCACTGCAAAACAGCTTAAACATAATTTGGATGTTAGGAGAGCCCTTAGATAGAACCAAGGTGGTCTTTCTCCTAGTGCCAAGGCTTCCGAAGCGTCTATTGCTCGTTGGATTGGCATGCATTCTAAAGTGCTACAGACTTCACAATGTTTTTCTGCTGATTAGGATTTATGCTCATTCTACCAGAGCTAAGGCAGCGGCAGTGGGTTTCACTCATCATGTTCCTATCCAGCGCGTTTGCAGGGCTGCTATGTAGGCTACTCCACACATGCCTTCTGCAGACTTGCTTCCTTAGAAGTGTTTTCTTGAGTGGATGCTAAGTTTGACCAAGAGGTTCTTCGGAAACTGTATGCCTGATTTGGGCCTTCCTTACAATCTTAGTTGCAATTAGTTGGGACCATACCAGTATTCCATGCTAGAGAACGGAAAAGTTACCTTTATGGTGACGCCAGTTCGCTTAGTGGGCCCTATTTTCACCACTAACCCACCATCATTCCCGCAAGCTGGTTATATTCTACCATGACTGGCTTTGATACCGGGAATTGAGGTCCGGTGGTCATGACTGCCCAGGGGAAGGGTAGAGCCTTCTGCCCGAGGGGCACCTGGACATGGTGCCTCCTGCCCCTTGAAAAATGTTAGCATTTTTACAAGTGATGCCTCCGTCTGGCCACAAGGTGGCATGATGATCCAGTCAGTTGTGACCATAACTAGAACCTGCTAAGAAAACCGGAGTCGCCATAAAAGATAATGTTTCGGATATTAAATGTTCCACAACTGTCCCAGGAGGCATTTGAAAAAAAAAAAACATTTGTTGTAATGCTCTTTAAGAAATGAGTTGTGCACAGCTGCATGGCAAGGACGGCTCTGCATGTCTGATTTTTCTTGTCTAATTTTTGAAAAATTGCACACCTGTCCCTGGAAGCAAATTTAGAAATAAAATCTGAATTCTATTTAACCAATTGCCATTGTATGGCTGGCAAAGTCTGCTTATAATCTAAAAAATGTCTGATTTGTAATGTTCAATTAAAGCATTCAAAGTAAAGAGACATCTGTGCTAATGTCTATTTATTTCAAAAGCCAACTTATAAATGTTTACATGTAATGGCCTACACACTCAAACAATAAAATAAACTGCTACAATTTCTGCTGAGCACTCAGCGGGCACATTTCATATGCACATGATGATCAGTTTCTCTAGAAACATGGTAGATTTTCAAAAATGCTAATACCTCTGGGTATGGCAAACTGCAAAGAAAAAACATAAACATGCTTCTGTAGTAATGGCTTTTTAGGTTACAAGATTAAAAGGTTATTATAAAGCCTGTGGCCATGCACATGTTTGTGATGTGATAAGCAAGGAAATTATTTTGAAATGTTAACACATTGAAAGAAATTTACCATGAGGCATACACAGATGCAGCTTTTTTATTTTTTTATTACTGAAGATTTAAAAATGAGTCTCAAACACTGAGCACAGTTGCCATGCACATTGACCTTATTTGTTGCAGCAAGAACAGGCTGGTAAGGATCCATACTTTAACTGTGCATCGCGGTTGGTATGCCATGCTACAAAGCTATGTTGTGTAAAACAGTACACCAGTACAATGTTAAAGACTTCATTTGTGGTGGCTCTGTGGATCCCTCCAAAATGGGCAAAGTGCCAGAAGTGGCTCTTGGAATTCCAGAGGTCCTCACCTCCATGTGTTTTTTTTTTTTTTTTGTGAGCTTCATTGTACACCTTCGTCTTTTCTGACTGTGGAGTTTACACAGGTGTGCATAACCAAGGCAGGCATGGATATCCAGCATATCCTGTTTAGGAAGAGTTAAAAAAAAAAAAAAAAAACTTACTATAAATACATGTTAATTTTTAACAAATTGACATTGCTTAATATCTTCTTTACAGGTTTTCAGGGTTGTGTACCCCCATAAGTACATACAGACCTAGTAAAAAAATCGGTCAGCCATGCAGTCACTTCATGCTGAGAACAAACAAGTGAGTCAGAAGTTGCAGGCCTCATTTATGAAGCACCATACTCGCTCACCTTTAATTAGCCATCCAATTAACATTCCCATCTGGAAATCATTCTATAGTGCTGATGCAAGAGAAACCAAGAAAACAGGCAACCAAGCAAGTAATTATCAGTCTGGAGTCCCATACGACCTACACATTAAGGGAGTGATAGGGATGGTTATCTGTCTTGTGGTGATGACAGAGCCACATGGGTACTTCCAATAGCAGTGATTGCGTTTTGGAATGCTGCCACTATATAAAAAACCCTTTTTACTTTGTTCAGTTCGGGTCTGGTTGTTGGAAATGTATGGTTCCTGGCAATTATTTTGATGGCAGTCAACACTTGACCCAGACGTCTTAAAACATGGGCTGTGTGACACCAGGAAAAACATATCCAGGTTGCTGGAATGTGAATGATCCAAAAATAAATAGTGTGCATAATATTTTAAACGAAACCGGGTACAATGAGCGGTTTAAAAATGGGGCCTTGCCATCATATGCAGAGAAAGTGTGGTAGTTCCAGACATAGTGTGTAATCATATTGTTGTTGCCTAGGGTATCTAAGGTACTCTGCTCCCTGAAGCTCTGTGGCCTTCATGACATGGACAAGCTAAAGGCATCTGTCTATTTCAACTGGGCGGATGAAACTGAAGTTAAGATATCTATCCACTCATTTTGTGCTACTTACACAGCATTATATTTTTTGGACACTGTTTTGGTATGCACTCTACTTCTAAGAACCAGCAGTTTGGACATACAGATACTATGGATAGATCTATTACTGTGCTTTGATTGTTCAGCCATAATACTGTTCTCCGATTTCCTGAAACCTTTACCAACATCCCCACTATTGAAATAGCGTACTGCTCTTCTGAGTACTGTAAAGTATGTAACTGTTCCTATGAAATTATGCATGATTGAGCTGAATGGTTCCAGGGCATTACATATACCATGTGCGCACTGGTATCTTTGTCAGAGTTAAACATTAAAGTTATGTTGTTCCTTGCATCACTCTGATATTCTAGCAGCACAGACCAAGTTAAACACCATATTTCGTTCTAACAAATTAAAGTAAGTTGATTGTCGTAATGTTTGTGCTTGCAATTATGACCACAAATTATTTTTTTATTCCTCTGCAAATGTTTCCGATCGAAACCTGTCTGAAATAGTTGTTACGTTTTGTCATGTTTGCTGTTACATTAGGAATCAAATTGACAAAATCCTAAACGTTTGCGCCACTTGTTCATTCCTGACAGATTTGTATATTTTTCTTGATCTGTTCACAGATTGTATGTAATACTAATAACATTGATCAACTCCACACTCAAATTAGCATTTTTGAGATGGATCTGTCTAATGAAACAAAGAAACGTATTGAGATTGGGTTTCAGTGTGTCCAGAAGCATGGAAATACATGGAAAGCAGCTTTTGAAGAGCAAAAAAGCAAAGAACTACGCAGCTTGGATGAATCTATATTAAAAAGTGAACTTGTAGAGGTTGGTGTAAAAGTCCATTTATATAATTATGCTTTTCTTTTTTAATTTGATGTGTACTGTGGTGTTTGAATTACTGCATTACATTTTGTTGATTGCTAAGAGGTGGCCTAAAATGTTGCACAGTTTACTAAAGTAGATCAGCTATATCTTACTGTTCTAGACAATGCAACTCTTGTGTTAAACATTAAAAAGAAATTGTTAGAAAGATTTGCACATAAATTATAGCAATAAATATTGTACAAAAACATTGTTTTTAAAGTGAGACTAATGTCTTCATCTAATACTGAAAGCCAGTGTGCTGTATTCTTTTCTCAGATTAAAGGTGTTCAACCTTTGAAAATAAACTATTTACCTTGCAGAAAACTCATTCCACAGACCACAAACAGCAGGGGTGCACCCATATCAGTCCAGTGAATATGTTGGTTGAATTTTCTCAATCTGGGATAGATAGGTAGATGTGACCAGCGCAGACACTTGTCTAGATTTTTGCAGTTCACAGCTGCTTCGTTTGCCTTGATCATCCATTGTCACAGTCACTTCCTCCTGACCAATGAGGTGGTTTGGACTACCCCACCCTGCTTTGGTAGTTTAGAGTACTGATCTTAGAGGCACCTATGACAGTCCTTCGTGACTCAGTTGGAAGTAGCACAGCACAGGCAGCTTGTCTGTACAAGTCGATTGACCCTGCCCAACCTGACTGCTATATTGTGGAGAGAATATAGGGAGGAAGATCCATCCACCCTCCCCAGGGAAGTGTGTGTGATGTGGAAGTAGTCAGGCCAGAAATTGGCACAAAGGAAAATGGCTTAAAAAAATTCGGGTGCCGTTTTGAGGAGTTGGGTGAATATTGAGGGTTGTAGGCACCACAAGGGATGGTCATCTTGGTGTCAAGCAACAACAATGATACACATGCCAAGCAATATGCCTACTACTTGGGGAGGTTACCAATGAATATACCCCCTCCTCTTAGGTTGCATATGGCAATAAAATTCACTGGAGGAGAGACAAAGCAGGCAGAGTTGGATCTTCAGGAATACATGAGAAAATCGGATTACCAGAACAGTCTTGAATTTTTAAGCAGTGTTGGTGGAGTAACATTAGGTGGACCTGTTTCGACCTACAATCCTGCAATGGGTAGGCTACTAGTGACATGAAGGACTCTTATCTGCCTGAAAGCAACAGTAGGGAAAAGGGAGTCTGCCTGCCCAGTACAGTCACCTGTAATATCAAACAAGGAGATAGGCTATACTAGGGAAAATTAGTTACAGGTGAGTGTTGAGGTGTTTGAAACCAAGAAGGAAGAAAATGCAAGTTGGAAGATTTTTTGCCGACTTTGTGCATTAATGTTTTGTCCAGCTGCTAGTAACTGTTTTTTTTCCTCATTCTGTCGTGATCACTGGTAATAAACCACCCCAGAGACTCTAACTACACAGGTTCTAACTTCACTTCTCCTTTCCAAGGACATAGATGAGATCCTGCAGCAAGGAACATCTGTAAGAGACCCACATGTATAAAGGTTCCAATCATCCCCGACTTTTAAGATCCGTCTTGTTGGCCTGGAAATACTTAGACTCAATGAAGAAAGTGAGAAGGGGCTGAAGAACTCAATTTAACATTTAGCAAAACTGTACAAGGAGCGAGTGGGCAGAAGACATTTTATTTTATTCTCCAAAAAATGAAAGTAACTAGTTGGGCAGACTGGCTAAAGCCATTGGGAGTTAAAAATGTAATTTTAGGGACCCATGGGGGAAGATAAGATTGTCTAAGACAGAGAAGAGCATTTCCTAATGGGTGCAGATGAACGTTTCTTTTTGCAACTTACCTTTAAAGAGAGCCAAAGGGTTAGTTATAAGATGGCCTTGATTGAAGGAACAAAGCCCCTTATTTCTATGTATGTGTGCGGAGAACGGATTTCTTTGGATAGTTGTGTTGACCATTTGGCTGAGAGAGACACATTCTTCAGGAGGTAAACATTGAAGGGGGGGGTGCTTTTTTAGTTTGAAAGCTAGTTTATTTTGTTAGGCAATCGGGGATGAGCAAAATTAAAACTAAGAGTGATGTAGGTAGGGGAATTCCCGGACTGCCCTTGGGTTGGAGGAAGTGAAAAATGATGGGGTGCAGAGGTCATAGACATCAACAGGATTTATGTAATCCTTTGATTAACCAGACACCGTTAATATTATGGTGGATTTTAAAAAAGCAAGAAAAAACACTTCTTCCATGAAATGTGAGAAATGTGTTTTTTTAACGTATTTTATTGCATTTTAAGCAGTTTTTATGTTCCCAAATGAACATTAACGTGAACAGATTCAGAGATGTGTATTTCAATGTAAACACTGAGCAATGTAAGAAAGCAATCCAGTGATTGGTAAATGATTGCAAAAGATATAACCGATCAGTACATTATAGGACCAATATTTATGTATCTGATTTGAGTAGGCTGTCCCATGAGTCCCAAATCCCATTGTACGGCTGTGGACACTCTCAGAAACTCTGTGTGTGTGAGAGCTTTCGGGATGACTTTAATAAAGGTTTTCCAATCAATGGTGCAGAATCTTGCTTCCATTTCAGGACAATGAATTTTTTTTTGTTGCAGTTACCAGGACTGTTTATCATGGTTGGGTTATATCTGGAGTCAGGGATATCTTCCAGGTCACCCAGAAGTGCTAGCTTGGGGCCCAGTTCTTAGGGCTCTCCTCATAATTTCCTTTGCCACCTCTTTCCGAAACAATTGCATTGCCCTGTGTTTCTGTGCCATGTAAAAACAATTACCTATGCCTATGTTCTTGGCTTGATTGAGATCACAACCCAGGTGTAGGTTTTTAACATTTAATGAACTGCAGAACATTACAAGAATTGACTCAAACAGGAACACGGCACCGTTATGCTAATGCCAGGAAGTCTTTTTGCTCCACTTTTACGTCCGCCTCTAAGCCTATTGAGAACTGTGTGCGTATGGGTAGTGTAGTTTACAATATTTAAATGCATAACAACACATTGTCCCCCTTTTTAAAAAGGAAAACACTTTTCTTTGGCAAAACACAACCAAGCATATACAACCCAACACATTTCTGAAGATTAGCTCCACTATTGCAACTCTCTCCAAGTCTCTGTGGTAGCTTTATAGTCCTTCTTGGTCTGCTATACGTCTCCACTGGAATATTTGAGTCTTTTGTCAGACCAAAGTCTTTGTTACTCATGGCAGAACGATCAACCACTGCAACATTCTTGTCTTGAGGCTGCTCTGAAGTATCATCTGGCTAGTGCAACTCTATGGATCTGTAGCTTACAGTCGAAGATCCATGCAATTCCTCCTCCAAACTGCTCTGTTGTCAGTCTGTACATTAAAAGAACGAGTTGGTACTACTTTCTGAACATGTCCTATTTGTTCCCATGTTCACTGGAGTCATCGCAAAGTCGTACTTGATCTCCAGGCTTCAGACCAGGGCAGTTCTTTGAGTTTCTTACCATGTCACCATTTTTGTTTCTTTTTATGTTCTTTGGCTTTTGTATTACTTTTTCTTTTATTTGAGGCGGCAGCAGAGTTATTACTGATGCATTTTCCGGCACCTGTCGCCGGGACCGGCACATTTTTACCATAGCTAACCATAGCGCCATTACTACTGCAGTGGATAGAGAAGCCCTCGTAGGGTTCCCTCCTCTCTCCCTCCCATTGGATAGCAACACGGTTGCTAGTGAGAGAGTGCGCACTTGTCGACCAACCATAGAGGTTGTTGGTTTCACTCGAAAGTAATTGGTCAATGACCCACCAGTGCAGTATAAATTCCTCCTAAGCTAAGTCCCTTCCTCTCATTTCTGCCCCTTCACTTGGGACCGGTACTACTGCTAGTTGTCATCTTGGTCACCTCACTCTTCACCTTATACAGGATTTAAACGCTGCAAGTTGTGCAACGGGAAGATGTCTATTATGGACCCTCACACGGAATGTCTTTTCTGTCTGGAAGAAGATCATTCTATGGACTCCTGCATCTGCTGCGAGGGGTTCTCGGAGAAAACGAGAGCAGAGATGCAAACGCCTCCTCAAGAGACGTCTCTCCACTCGGGTGTCTCTTCTTTCCCCTCTGGTGACCCCAATTAGACTGTTGTCAACAGCTGCAGAGCCTCCTCTTTTTACTCCGGACCCAGTTCGTCCTTCAGTTTCAACTGTCGTCTCATCACTTTCAGGCTCCTTGAAGAGGAAGTCTTTACTGCCTCATAAACACCATGAAAAGAGGTTGAGGTCATCTTCCCCTGAGAGTACTCCAAGACCGGTGAGTACTTCTACTCAAGACCTTTCTTAATTCCGGATTGGACTGTCCAAATTTAAGGTTGAAATACTTGCAGACATTAAATATTTCATGTCCATACAACATCCTGTGATTTCCCGCCCGTAGTTGTCCCTGGCTGAGGACTTGTCGGCTGATGCTTGAGCTATAACCCCTATCTCCACTGGTCCGACTTCGGCAGTGATGGTAGCCTCCCCCATTCTGCCCAGACCATCTGCTTCTCTCCCCTTTGAGGAAGACTACGAGGAAGAGGAGTACCCCCCTGAAGAGGAAGATGAATGGGACGTTCCTGTGGGACAAGTCGGATCCATCCACTTCGGGCTTTGATCTTCGAACTGACTTGGCTGATGCCAGTGGTGTCGACGCTTCCCCCGACAGGGACCTCAAGCCCTCCACATCGGCTCTCCCTTCAGAAGAGGTGGCCTTGCACATGCTTCTTAGATGTCTGGCCTCTGCTCTGAACATAGAACTGCCTCCCTCTACTCCAGACCAGTCAACCTGACCGATATAATCCAGCCGAAGGATGTGATTCTATTAACATAGATCCCTATTGGAGCTGCTCTCGACCTCGAGACAGTGGACCTGTGGCAGACCCCCTCTTTCATTCAGTTGGTCAATCGGAAAGCTGCTCGCAAATACAAGCACTCTCCTGCAGATCCAGCTTACATCAGGGAGCATCCGACGCCTGACTCTCTAGTCATTCAGGCAGCGCATGGAGCAGTCAAAGGGAAGCTGGCTTTTCCTAACTTGCTTCTGGACAGGGAATGGAAATACCTCGACAGCTTCGGCAGGAAGCTTTATGCAAGTTCAGCCTCTGCATTTAAGTCACTTCATAACACAGCTTATTTTGCAAGATACAACCATTGCCTGTGGTTGATGGTTCTTTAGGAACTGCAGTCTTTGAATGTTGCCGTTTTGCCTCGTCTGCAAGCTCTCATCGCCAAAGGCCAAGTACTGTCAAAAGAAATGTTCTTGACGTCCCTCGACACTGTTGCCGCGGTAACCAAATCGATGGCTACAGTGATCTTCCTCAGACATCACAGCTGGCTTTGAGTTTCCAACTTTTCCTCCGACATTCAATGTCTACTGGATATGCCTTTCGATGGGGTGAAGCTTTTTGGAGACCAGACTGACAAGTCTTAGGAATGTCTTAAACAATCCAAAATAACGGCAAAGGGCCTGGGACTGTCAGTAACATCTCGGCCTCCTCAGCAACCTCCATCTTACCCTTGCCCACTGATTCCATATCAGCCACCCCTGAGAGCTCCTCCTTAAGGGGTCAGCCCTTTTCGAGGCAGGGGAGGCTCAGGATTCAGAGGTAGTCGTCCTGGCTTCTGCCAGCTGCCTCCCGCGACCTCCACTAGTAAGTCCTCATGACGTACCTGTTCTCCCGGCCACAGGAAGAGTCAGCGCCTTTCTGCCAGCCTGGAAGTCCATAACTACAGACTCTTGGACTATTCAATTAATATCTCAAGGGTACAGGCTGCCATTCGATGGTCGACTGCCTTGCAAGCCTCCCTCTTTCCACCTTGCCAGAGGGATGCCATTCGCCGAGAAATATCCACCCTTCTGGACAAGTCAGCCATCAAACCAGTTCCATCAACGGAAGAAGGTCTCGGCTTTTACTCTCCCTTGTTCACTGTGCCAAAAAAGGACTGCGAGGAACTGAGAACCATCCTCAATCTAGTGCATCTAAACCTCTTCCTCCCAAAACAAGATGGTCCCGGTTCCAGATATAGTGGCCGCTCTGGAATCAAATGACTGGATGGCTTTACTTGACCTAAAGGATGCCAATTATCACACCCCGATTTTTCCTCCTCATCGGCAACACCTTTGTTTCCACTTCGAAGGCAGGCCTTTCCAGTTCTACCCTTCGGCCTCTTCACAGCTCCGAGGGTATTTACAAAATTGTCCGCAGTGGTGGCACATCTTCGACTACTAGACATACGTCTGTTTCCTTATTTGGACAACTGGATTCTAATGACAGACTCAGTCTGTTCATTGCAGAACCACCTTTGTCAATCAGTTCACCTGTTGACTCTGGGACTGCATATAAACCAAGAGAAATCCTGTCAGCTTCCATCACCGAGGATTACCTTCTTGGGCATTCCATGGGACCCACGCCTTATAAGACCTTTTCTGCTTCCTTCAAGAAGGATTGCCATCCTGGACATGGTGATGAAGTTCAAACCTCTCGCCCTCCTACCAGCGAGACTTTTTCTTCATCTTCTGTGCCTCATGGCAGCCTGAATGTATGTGATCCTCACGCTCGACTACATATGTGCGCTCTCCAGTGGGCCCTATGCTCCAGTTGGCTTCAAGGTTTTCATCCCCTCGACGCACTGGTGCCTGTTCCTCCTGGCCTTCCCCTGCACCTGCGTTGGTGGACCGACCAGTCAATTTTTACCATCAGCCTCCCTTGCAATCCTCCTCTGATGTCGAAGGTAGTGACAACAGATGCTTTGACGCCGGGGTGGGGGGCTGTGTTTGATACTCGCAAAGTTGCGGGTCTTTGGCCGTCTCACAGTGAGGGTCGCCACATAAACTTGCTCAAACTTCATGCTGTGTTTCTAGGGCTATGAGCTTTCAAACTCCACCTCCTCTCCCAGTCTGTGTTAATTGAAACCAACACCACCACCACAATGGTGTATCTCAACAAGCGGGGGGGGGGTCAGATCCCTTCCCCTGTCAACTTGTGATGGACTTTGGGAATTGGGCAGTCCCCAGGGGAATTTATTTAGCTGCAGTTCACCTTCCCGGAACCCTCAACACGGGAGCAGACACTGAGCAGGCTCACGCCCATCCCTCACGAGTGGGAGATCGACACACTGACACTTCAGTCCATCTTTGACTTTTGGGAAACCCCATCGATCGACCTTTTCCTTTTCGCCACCCAGACCAAATGCCCGAAGTTTTGCTTTTGCTCTCTTCAGGAGGAGGGCTCCCGGGGCAGTGCCTTCAGTCTCCTTTGGCAGGGGGATCTTTTGTATGCCTTTCCCCTGCTCCCCTTACTGAAAATGGTCCTTCACAGGGTTTGTCTAATTGACAGCAGCCTAATTTGGATAGCACCGAATTGGCTTAGACAGTTGTGGTTTCCCATTCTTTGATGACCGTCTATGTCTCCGTCCATTCGTCTTCCAGTCCACGACCGCCTCCTGACCCAGTTTCAGGAAACCGTTAGTCACCCGGACCTTCACACCTTGAATCTCCATGCTTGGCTCTATAGTGACAATGTAAAAATATGGGCCCAGTCTGTACAGTTGCCTACTGAATACGTGGTGTGGGTGAACGTGTAGCACAGGATGTTAGGGGTTAAATTATATTCCTTTTAATTCCCTGTTATTAAAACAAACAGCAGCCTTAGCAGAAGACAGGATAGGAGTCTGTAACAACAGTTGTTCAACATCAATTGACTTCTACGAGCGGAACTTGTGGCAGGAAAGCACCATTAAGGACAGGAAGTACATAGTTTATAAACATCCGCAGATCTTTGGCAGGATACACACACAAGACTGAAAACTGCGAGTCTTATCAAGGATATGCTAGCGAACACTTTAGACATATTTTGTCTGAAGCTTGATGCATCGCAAATATTGCATGTGATAGGAAGCTAATTAGGCCATGGGCCGCATGATAAAATGGTCCCAGAGCTGTTAATAACTTTGAATTTGTTTAAGGATGTTTATCGAGAAGGGGAATATTCCTTTGTAGGGAATATTGTTTAAAAGACCGGAAAGCAAGTTTCAGTAGAGATTGCTGTTTTATACCAAACATTGTCAAAAAAATATCTTGGCAGCATATTAAGCTTCTAATTAGTTTGGAAATTTGACAAACTATGATGTTGATCACGGGAGTTGCACATGAAAGGAAACAGAGCGTTGTCTCTCGAGCATTCCTCGGGTATCCGGCCAATACACGTGGTATGTGCGATCAGAGCACTGTTTAAACAAAACCATGGCACCATTTATGTAATGGTGACTGTGCTAATTTGGGCTATAAAGACGGAGCCACGGGCGCAGACACCAGCCTCACCTGGGGACTGTGCACGTGTTGCCCAGGGGATATTTCCCGAAGAGACTCCTGTCTGGCTGATTCAGGGCTTTTCAGTCGAGTGTTGGTAGGATGAGGACTGCAGCTCTCTTATGAAGTATTATTAAACTTACCTATATTGTTTAACATCCACTTAACAATTGCTTATTTCGTGTCACAGAGACCGTAACTCCTTTCAGCAATGTGTTTAGTTTCTCGTATATCATTGGATATTTTATTGTTCCATATTAAAGGAACTTGGAGGTATTAAACCTGATGTTTGGTCTTGCATGTGTGTGTATATATATATATATATATATATATATATATATATATATATATATATATAAAGTGATATATTTTAAGTA
>JAWWMD010000006.1:0-18019 GCA_035044885.1 Pseudobranchus striatus | reverse complement strand
GGATTAAATCCCAGATTAGCAAATAATGGAGAACAACCAGAAGACGAATGAGACAAGGAATTGGTGGCGAATTCGGCCAAGGGCAAAATATCAGACCAGTCGTCTTGGGCTATATATATATATATATCTTTAAAGTGTGATATTTTAAGTATTGCAATATTTTTATTAAAGAACTTTGTATTAGTCACCTGTATGAATCAGTGTGGAAGTGTGTGTGTGTGTGTGTGTGTGTGTGTGTGTGGAAAGCACAAAGCACCATCTGGAATTTGTATAGCAATACAGACTCCTGAATCCAGGAGGTTTGTGAATCATGACTTATCCAACGATGTCCTCTTAGCGGCTCAGAAATCTCAAACCAGAGCAGCTTATGGTTACTGCGGGAGGGCATTCAAGACTTGGTGTGCCTCTGAAGATATTGCCCCCTCACATGCCCTCTTCCTTCTAGTTTCGACTTCCTTCTGCATTTAGCCAGACAGGGCCTGTCTCTTTCCAATTTCTGGGGTTACATTGCGGCTATCTCCCTGATGATCACCTCCGTCGATGGCCATCTCCCTCATGATCACCTTTGTCGATGATCTATCCCTGTTAAAGTCCCCTGTTATCCAACATATTCTAAAATGGGCTACCTTGACTTTCCCTCCTAAGCCCATTCTCCACCGGGCCTGGGATCTCAACTTAGTGCTTTGTTCCCTGATGGGTACCCCCTTTGAGTCATTGCACACAGACTCTCTGCTACATCTCTCCATTAAAACTGCTTTCCTGATTGCACTGACATCAGCCAGAAGGGTGGGAGAACTCCAGGCCCTATCTATTGAGTTTCCCTACCTGAAATCTCTTTGGGAGAAGGCCATTTTGAGAACATGTCCTAGCTTTCTACCCAGATGTGTGTCTGATTTCCATTTGTCACAGGAGGTGGCTCTCCCTCAATTCTATCCTCCCCCCCCCTCATTCTTTGAAGAAAGAATAGGGGCTGCACCGTCTTGATCCCTGTCAAGCCCTTGATGTTTTTATATCCAGGACCGAACCTTTTCGCAAAGACTCCCAACTCTTTGTTCATTTTGAAGGCAGACTGAAGGGCAGAGCCCTGTCCAAGAGAGCCATTGCCCACTGGATCCTCCGCTGCATCACCTCAGCCTATTCTTTAACAGGAAAGGAGCCTCCAGAGGGCCTAAGAGCCCATTCTGTTCGAGGTACCTCGACTACACTAGCCTTCCTAGCAGGAGTCTCAGTCGAAAACGTATGTCGCGCGGCCACCTGATTGTCATGCCACACCTTCACTAGACATTATAACATTGATGTTATTTCAAACCAAGACTCTACCTTTGCAAGGTCGATCTTGCATTCTTCAGTGCAACTGAGTTAATACTACAACTGTTCTGATATGTTTCTAATGATTCAGTTATGTTCATGTTTTTGGCCTGTTCTGACCAAGCTTGTTCTTATTAAATGAATGTTTATTCGTACCACTTATTTGGCATGATTGCCTCCTCCATTTCGTAGCTTTGGGATTTTGCATCAGTAATGACTCTGCTGCTGTCTCAAGTAACAGAAACTATACTTACGTCTCCGACGGTAAAGGTGGCTCTACTCTTGTAGGCAGCAGTCATTACGACCCTCCCAGCCTCCCCTCAGTCATGTGCCTCTCAACGATTACATCAGAAATGAGAAGAAGGGGCTTGGCTTAGGAGGAATTTATACTGCACTGGTGGGTCATTGATCCAGGGACCTTAGAGTGAACCTGTCCAACCTCTGATTGTTCGACAAGTGCACACTCTCTCTGTAGCAACTGTGTTGCTACCCAATGGGAAGGGGGAGAGGAGGGAGCACTTTGAGGGCTTCTCTATCCACTGCACTAGTAATGGATCTATGGTTATCTATGGTAAACATTTGCCGGTCCCGGCGACAAGTGCCGGAAAATGCAACAGTAATGACTCTGCTGCCTACAAGAACAGAACCACCTTTACCGTGGAAGACATAAGGGCCACAGTCGTCGACGTTTCTCTGGAGTGGGCTCTCATGCCTTCACAGGGGTCTTTGCCTGCCAAGGAATATACTGAAGTGGTGCAGCCCAGAAGCCAATGAGCAATAGTATGTTTGTATACTGCTTTACCCTTGAGCTTCCCTTCATAATGGATGAATAGTTGGGTCAATGTGGAAGGGAGCAGTTCTTGCAATCTAAAAATCCATTGACTACCCATGTCGAGCGATGAATTCTCTCCTCCTCTTTGGATGGATGAGGAGGGGGGTAGAATTGAGGAAGTACCACCTCCTGTGATAGGTGAACATCTGAAACGCACTTCGGTGGGAAACTGGGACGAGTGTGAAGAGTGACTTTGTCTTTCAGGGACTTTAAATAAGGGAATTCTGTAAGCTTGAAGTCCTGCTATCCTTCTGGCTGATGTGATGGCAGCTGGGAGGGCAGTCTTGATGGAGAGATGTGATATGGAGGCCGAGTGTAGGGATTCAAAGGGAGAACCCATCGTAAGTCAAAGAACCAAGTTTGAATCGCATACCCTGCAAGGGATGGGCTTAGGGGGAAATGAGAGGTTACTGCCCCTGGGGAACTGCTGGATCAGATGGGACTTGAATGGTGAGGGTTGCTCTACAGTAGTGAACATTAGGGAAACCACGGTCTCAGTTAGTGCCCCTCCCTGCGACACCTCCGCCTTCAAGGCGGCTGTGAATATTGCAGATGCAATGCCATCTCCCCCATGGTTAACGTGGGCAGATGCAATGACAATGTAAGTGGTAAAACTTACTCCGACCAGTGGCTTTGCTGCATGGATACACTTCCCTTTCCACCCTGCCCTATTTCTTTCCTATCAACATCGCACTATATCTTTCCTATCAATATTGTACTTCCTTTCCTTTTCCACCCTTTTAGACTTTGTAAAGCGCTCCGATATCCAATGGGTAGGGTCAGCGCTATAGAAAAGTTCAAACAAACAAACAAGTATAGTTTCTGTACCTTTCGTTGTTAATAGATCTTCGTGTTTGAGTATATTTGTTTGTATGCTTCTTCCCATCAGAATCTGAGCTTGTGATAATCCATACTGTAGTGGTGCACACCTGTAAGTCCTTAGACCTTTGTAAAACCCCTTTCCTGTAGATGCCTTCATCAGTCCTTTCATGATCGTAACTAAACTCTCTGCAAGACCTTGGGTAGTTTAGACTTAAAGTTATATGATGGAATCCCCATTCCTCGACAAAGAAAGTAAATTACCTATTCATAACCTGTGGACCATTGTCAGAAAACTGTTCTCAGGGGACTCTGTCTCGCAAAGACTTTGCTCGATATACGTTGCATGGTTGCTACTTCTGGATAGTTTGATTAGTAGTCTGTAACTACTATGCAACTTTTACCATTACAGTCAGATAGGTCAGATCCCGCTTTGTAGTAAAGTCTGTTAGATGTTTCACGAGGTAGAAGTGATTCTGCTTGCTGTTTTGGTCTGTAAGTGGGACATACTTTACATGCCACTGTGGTCTGGCTGATAGCATTCTCCATTCTGGGCCAGTAGATCACTTTGCAGGCTGTTTATTTTTCCTCACCTGAGTGAACTTCATTAATCTTTTGCAGCATCTATTTGCCTAGTGTTGTCAGGATTGCAAACCCTTCAACATAATGTTATTCATGACAGAGTTCTGCTTTACATGACCAATAGTTCTGGATAACATTTAACAATCATGCATCTTCGCCGGCCACCCTCTTAGTATTGTCTGCCCTTTCATTAACCTGTCTTTCTCGGTTTCTTGTCTGATACGTTCAATTCTCTCGGCAGATACAGGAAGTGCTGACCTAATCATGTTGACGAAAGCTCGTATTTCTGCACTTTTCTCACTATCCGTGCTTTCTTCCTTGTCCACTGGACGAGAAAGAATATCGGCGACACACAGATTTTCCTGGTGTGTATGTTAACTTGACGTCATATTTCTGCAGTCAACATACATTATATCTTTATCGAACAATCGTTCAACGACTTAAACATTATGGACAGCAGTGGTTTGTGGTTAGTTTTCACTTCAAAGGCATATCCGTACTCATACCAGCAGAAACTGTCACACACATGGAGTTCCTTCTCAATTTGAGCGCTTGGTTTCTGCGCTTGTGAAAGCTCTCGACACATGTGACAGGTTGCCGGATCTCTTGGTGCAGTTGTAGTCGCACCGCCCCTAGGCCACACTGTGAAGCATCTGCAGAAATCCTTGTGCTCTTCTCTGGGTCATAGAACGTAAGTACGGTCTCCTCTATCATTGTCTCTTTCAGGGTTTTTTAAGCATTCTTACACCTGTGACCTCATCCACTCATTAATTTTTTTTAACATTCCTAGAAACCGTCTGATGTTGCCCTTGTTCTTGAGAAAGTCCATGTTATTAATGGCTGTTATTTTCCTCTGGTCTGGCCTCATTCCATCTTCCGAGTACGTTGCCCGTAAATCTAAGTGTTTTTACGCCAAACTCGCATTATCAAGCTGACTTTACATACCAGATCTTGCACTAGTCTCACTCTTGCATCATGTTCTTCATGTGTGGATGCCCATACAATGATGATATCCATCATAGTCTCTACTCCTGGTATATGTTCAAACAACATGGGGATTTTCTTGTGGTAGACCCCTAGTGCTGATAGAATCCCATATGGCAGACCAAGAAATCATTACCTTCCTTCAGGTACATAGCCTCAAACTTGCCTCATCCAGCTTAATTTGTCAGAAACCAGTTGACTCATCCTGCTTACTGATCCACTTGGTACCAGCAAACTGACATGATTTCTCCTCTTGTAGCTAACTTAAAATGTTTTTACTTTGTAGCTCTATTGAGATCCCTTGGGTCTAAACTTATCCACAACTTTACATTTTTCTTGACCACTATTACCAGTGAGCTTACCCAATCTATAGGGTCATTATTTTCTTTGATGTTCATCGCTTCCATCTATGCAAGTACTTATTACCACATACTGCAAAAGGATTTTTTATGCAGGCATGGATGACTGGAATCATTCTCTTGCAGCTGTATTTTGTGCACACCAGGTAGCCAACCAAGACCCTCAAAAACCTCTTTGTACTCTTTTGGAAGTGAATTGTAATCGTTTTCCATCTGTGACTTCACCACAAACCCTCTTTTGACCATGTTGAGCCTTTCACCTGTTCGGAGTCCGAAAATTGGCCTTCCACTCTTTATGATGAGCAATTGTGCTTTAACCTGCTGACCCTTGTGTTTGAAAGTTACTGTACAGGCTCCTTTCACTCGTATCCTTTCTCCAGTTTAGCCATTTACATTCACCAGGTACATTTTCTTGTTTATTTTCTGTGTGGTGTAGCCGTCAGCAGATAATAAGTTTACCTGGCCTCCAGTATCAAGCTTGAATTGAATGACAGGCTTGATTTACCAGCAGTGGCACAATCTATTCTGCTTTGTTTTCATCACAGCTCTGCACAAAATCAACATAGAATTCTTCATATATTTCATCAGCTGTGTTAATCTTCTTATTCAAATGCTCAGTTCTGCAGCGTTTTGTAAAATTATTTATTTTGCCACAGTTATCGCATAATTTGCCAAATGCAGGACGTGACCTAGATTTGTGACTGTCTGATTCTGCCACATTTGTAGTCTGAAAAATTCTCATTTGTCGTTTGATTCTGCCTAGTGAGGCCTTTTTTCTGCTGCTTCTCTCTGAATTGCATGCACGTCTTTCATGTTTGCACAGCTTTCACTCCAGCACAGGTGGTCTCAACAGTTCTGCACGTGTTCACCTTTTCTAATGTTAAACTTTGCTTATGCAGCAGTTGTTTTCCGAACGCATCATCACAAGTACTGCATGCAAGTTTGTCTCTTAGAAGTGAGTCCGTCAGACTTCCAAATGCATGTGTTTTTGCTCAGTGAATGCAATTCTGCCAAATAGTGTTAAAACGTACTCCAGAGAACTTCCGGTTGGGGGCGGGCTGTGATGGTGGCTGCCTGAGGGAGCTCCGCTGGGTGCTCCCGCTCTCCCCTGCCATCCTTTCGTAATTTCGGCTGCCCCCCACCTATTTTTGGCCTCCCCTGAATCGGGGCACGAGGGGATACCTGCTGACCCCCTCCTCTAACATCTTGCTTCTGATGTCGGCGCGTGGGACCTTAGGATTGCGGCTCCCCCCCGGCGGCTCCTCGGGGAAATGCCCAATCCGGCATGATGGGGCTCCGTTGGGCCCGGTGGCAGGCGCGCTCGCCCTGATTACCCTGTGGACCCCCGGAACTGCCGTGACCTAAGGCTGGAGAGGGTATCCTGAGCCAGGTGGCCTGGAGTCGTGGCGCTCCCATGAGGTATCCGCCATCTTGGCTTTATAGCACCGCGTACATCTGAGCCCCCTGGAGGCTGGACTACCTGGCCCTCGTTTCTTAGACTGTGCCCAGGGTTCCCAGACTTGCAGGTTGGTGTGTTGGGGGCTGGAGGACCGGACGTGGCGACTCTGGGCTTTGTGCCCGATGCCATCGGGGGACTGCAGTGGGGGGTCGGGGTTGGCCCTTAGGTGAAGTTTGGGGTGGCGACCTGGAGGAGTGCGGCGCGGCCGGTGCGCAGGCCCCATGCCCTGGTCTGGGCTGGATACCCAGGCCAGTAGATGTTAGGGGCCTCTACGGGAGTGAAGTTCCCTTCTTTGAGTGATCGCCGCCCCCTCGGGGTTGCACTTCACCCTGCTGTGGGTTGGGCCCCACGTCCTTCAAGAACTAGCTAATAAAGGGGTCAGACTCCGCAAAGCTAGGGCTGGCTTCCTTGTGAGAAGTTCGGATGGTTGCTCTCCGACAGGGCCCCTAGCAATACCGTTCCTTTGCCCCCTCGTCTTGAGGTTTGAGACTTGGTGCCTTTGGCAGCTGAAGGGGCGACAACGAGGAGGTGCTACGCCCCTAGTGTTGGGTACTGAAGGTAAGCCCTGGGCAAGATAACATCTGTGGGCTCTGTATCCCCACCTGGTTGGATCGTTGGAGGGGCGTCTCTCTGGCAGGTCGTGCGGCGGCTCCTATTGAGACTACAGGCAATCTGATTGCTTTTGCTCCCCCACGTCTCCTACTCTGTGCACGTGGTGGGGGGTGCTCCACGTGCTCTTCTTTTGGTCACACAGACTTTGCTGTTGGGGGCATGCCGGGAGGACGGTACGGGCCCAATGTGGTTTCAGCTGGTTGAGAGCTGCGGTTGATTCTTTTATTAGCTGATCCATGGCCCTGACTCTGCTTACTGTTGAAGCTCCTAATCTGTGGTCATGCTTAAGGGGTGCCAGCCCAACCCTAAGCCCCCCCCTCTCTTTGCAAGCTGTGGGCCTCGGTGCCATCCTCTCCAGCTTTGCGGCCTAACCCCACTATGGCGACCCCTGTCTCACCTCCAGATCCCTCTGAAGGGATCATTGCTAAATATGAAGCCACCATGAAGTCCTTATTTGCTGACCTGAAGGCTGAGCTCACGGATTAGTACCGTAGGGAGATTGGTCGCTTTCAGGGTGAAGTTAAGAAGGACTTGACTTATCCTCTGAGGGCTGAGCTTGATACGGTCACTGGACATCTTGAGATGAGGGAGGGGGAGCTGGATGGCTTGATTGCTGTAATTCCTGATCTGAAGGGTAGAATTGAGTCTCTGGAGTGGCAGAGTAGCGTCTGGTCGAGACTGAACTGCGCTGTGACGATCTGGAGAACTGCAGTAGGCGGGGCAATCTGTCTGCGTCTTTGTAGGGTAGTGGAAGGAGCGGAGGGATCAGACTTGGTGACTTTTGTGGTTGTGTTTTTTCAGAAACTTTCCCTGACCCCCCTTGCTGTTAGCCCTGATTTTGTGGTCCGGGCTCATCAGGTGCCCCCCCCCCCACCCACTCAGGCCCTGGCCGTCCGCCCCAAGACATTATTGTAAAACTTTCTTCCTCCGGACTCAAGGATGCTATTCTCAAAGCGGCCATTCAAACCGGTCCCATTAACTTTCAGAATCCACGGTTCAGATCTATGCAGATCTCTCGCGACTTACCTTGGAACGACGGTGGGACCTGCGACCTCTGACGGATTATCTTCTCTCCAAGGACATACGTTACAGGTGGGTGTATCCCTGTGGCATCACTTTTATGCAGGAGGGGGTTCAATATAGATCTGCCTCCCTCCAGGAGGTCCTGCAGTTTGTTCCTCCTGAGGTGCCTGATGGAGGGGAAGCAGCGGCTGTTTTGTCTCGGCCCGCAGCACCCCCGCTTTGCCTAGAAGGGATTTTTGGCAGAACTAGGGTAGAAAGCTAAACCTAGGGTCTAGGGGAGCTTTGGGAAATACTGGTCACTTGTGGTTAATAGGGGAATGGTGGTGGAGATCAAGTGATTTAGGGTGGAGTAGGTGGGATATGGGTGAATAGCCCCCATCTAGGGATGGAGGGAAGGGTTAGAGGGGCCGAGATCCCTCGAGTGGTTGCAGCGAGAGGGTGAGGTGGTTGGGCCTGTGGGGTTCCGAGTGGTGTAAGCTCTCTGAGTTGGTTTATTAAGGCGTTGTAGTAGAGTTGGTAGGGAGGTGGTGGGTTTTGGGTTGGATATAGAGCGGTGCTCATGGGAGGTATGGCTGGGAGATGTGTACCTTGTCCTTAAGAAATGATTAGCTTCTATGATTTGTATTTTTTATTTGGGGTCAGTGTGTTTTGTAGCGAGGCTTTCTTCTTCACTCTTGGGGCCCGATTCTTTAGTTATGCACTGGCGGGCTATGCATGCGTAGCCCTTTACGCATGGCTCCGCCATCTGGCTATGCGAGCGTAGAACGTGCCGCTCTCCGCTCTTTTTTTTTTTTTAAAGTTTTTCTACACACGCGTAGTGGGCTCGCCGAGGCGTAGAATGGGGCTCCTATGGAGGAATGTACGTCCTATTTGGGGGAGGGGGGAGGGATTTGCCATGGCTCTACATGCTTTAACACTATCCTACGCATTCATAGAACCCCGAATGCGTACCCCGCTACACACTGCACCCCGTTTTACGATGTGCAAATGTGACGTCACAAAAGTGGGGTGCAGTGCGTAAGGGGCTACGCATTCGGGGTTCGATGCATCCCGAATGCGTAGCATGGGGCCTTACGCATTTGTAGATGCCTACGCACCCCCTAAATGCGTAGCCCCTACGCACTGTACTCCACTTTTGCAAACCCACGTCATCCTACGCCTGCCCCTGACCACGCATAGCTTTTGCCAGGCGTAGAGCCCTGCTATGCCATGTAAAAAATCTCCCTAGGGTGTAGCAATGACGCGCTATGACGCGTCATGCGCGAAACAAAAGGGCACGCGAGCGGGCTACGCATGCTTAGCCAGGCAGAGCGTAACACGTGCTACGCCTCCGCCTCGGGCCAAAGAATCACACGGAGGCCGTTACGCATGCGTAGCCGTGTGTAAAATCAGGTTACGCACGGCTACGCCAACTAAAGAATCGGACCCTTAGTTGGTTAGGGAGTTTTTATTTATACTTTCAGTAGACTCAAGTTGAGAATGTCCGGTCCTGTGGATAGTTTAGAAAGGGCCCATTTCATGGCAGTGGCTTTGGGATGAAGGGTGTGAACGTTGAGCTGAGAGGTGCACTTAGTTTTGGTGGCTGGGGGGGGGGGGGTGTAGGCCTGTGAGTTTCCCGAGGGTGCATGGGAGGAGAGGATGATTTTGTTGAGGAGGGGAATGGGCCTGAGGGTGGCCTTGCTTGTTGGGCTCTTCTGAGTTGTGTGACTCTCGCCATGGAGAGGGGATTTGTTGAGTTGGTGGGGGGCAATGCCATATGAGATGTTGTTAAATACATACCTTTTTGTGATATGTATATGCTCAATAATTTTTGTATGCAGGTTGGATGGTAGGGGGCGTTCTGGGGCACCTAGATGGATCCCCCCGACTTTAGTATCCAAGTTGATTATGGAGGCGTGTATTTTGAACCTTCCTTATCAGGGGGGTCTTGGGGGCGGGGAGTACTTACCCTCGCTCTTTGGTTTTCTCTGTTCTGTGTTCTTTTATTTTCTTAGTCTTTTTCCCCCACAGGAAGTCTTGGAGGTTGGTGGATATGGGATGGTTCTTTACTTCTCCTCTTACTTTCTTTGTGGTGTTTGACTGGTGGTCGCGGGTGATGGTAGTGTTGATCCGTTGTGAAGATGCTGGGTGTATGGTGGATGTCTGGTGTGTCCTTGATGAGTGTTTGGTGGATGCTTGTGATGACTCAGCTGGTGCTGTTTCCGGGAGAGGGGGGGGGCTCCTGGCCTGTGGCGGCGTGTTCAAGCGCCTCTGGCTGCGTGGACAATCTCTGGTGTGAGATATGGTCTTTTATATGGCTGGGGCTCTTAAGGTTCTCTCTCTCAATGTGAGGGGCTTGAACTCCCCAGAGAAGAGGCATAGGTTGTTTTGCTTCGCTGAGGAACATAGAGCTCAGGTACTGCTCCTTCAGGAGACTCACTTGCTTTTCCAAGACCAGGCCCGGTTATGCTCTCGCCGTTTTCCCCTGCAGTTTTTCTCTTCGCTGACTACCAAAAAGGCGGGCGTGGCCATGCTGCTTCATAGGTCCTGTCAGGTGTCGGTAGAGGCGACTCGCCGGGATCCCCTTGGACGGTTCCTATTTGTTAATATCACGCTAGAAGGCCGTCGTTTGACTCTGGGCTTGCTGTATGCACCTAATACTGGTCAGAGCGACTTCTGCGTTAAGGCCCTGCTTGAATTAGCGGACTCCTCTTGGGGTGAGGTGGTCCTTGGGGGGGATTTTAATTGCGTTTAGATGCAGCACTAGACAGATCCAGGACTTCGGTGGGTGTTGGTGGGGAGCTTTCTGAGGCGGCAGTTGATATTTTTACTGGTATGGGCCTTGTGGATGTTTGGCAGGAATGTCATCCGGGGACGCAAGATTATTCCTACTTCTCGGGGGTCTATCAGAGCTACTCCCGCATTGATTATATACTTATCTTTCGCTCCTTGTTGGAGATGGTTCTCGGTTCTGATGTAGGGCCTGTCTTGTTTCAGACCATGCCCATGTTGTGGTGGCATTAGCGTTATGCCCAGTGGAGACTCGGAGGGCGTCCTGGCGTCTCAATCCTTCGCTGATGCGAGGCCCGCAGAATGTGAGCAATGTGGGAGACACTATAGCCAATTTTTTCCGTCTCAATGGCCCGGAAGTTTCGCAGCGGATTTCTTGGGACGCATGTAAGGTGACCCTTTGGGGATCACTGATGGCGCTAGCGGGACGGAAAAATCAACAGAGGAAGCAGGAGAGGCAGGAACCTCTGCTAGTGCAGGTGGAGCTTGAGCACTGTTAAAAGGGTACAGGCTCTAAAAGGGTTCTTCAGAATCTTGAAAGTACCCAAGCCCAGCTTTAAGCAATGGATGCTGACGCTACTGAGTTTGCCTTATTGCGTCTCCGGCAGCGCTACTACGAAAAGGGAAACCGGCCTGATAAGCTCTTGGCCGGGCAGCTACGGGTGCACAGGGAAGCAAGGCTTATTCCCTCGTTGAAGGGTAGTCGGGGGGGGGGGGGGGGAGACTCTGGTTACTATGGAGGATATTGTGGGGGAGTTCCAGTCGTACTTTGAGCAGCTATACACCTCCGAGGAACCTATGGGAACGGCGGTGGACGAGAATCTCTCCAGGCTCTCGTTGCTTCCGCTTACGGAGTCCAAAAAGAAAGTCTTCTCTTGATGCTCCAATTATCTCTCAGGAGGGTGAAGCTGGCTATCAAAGTTTTGAAAATTGGGAGATCGCCGGGGACGGATGGCTTTACGGCGTTATTTTACCGAACCTTCTCCCAACTGCTGGTGCACCCGTTGGCTGATTTATTCAATTATTTTCTTGGAGAGGGGTTGATATCCCCTACGATGGAAGAGGCAGTGATTACAGTTATTCCTAAGGAGGGGAAGGATTCTTCGGTGTGCTCCTCGTACCAACCAGTCTACCTCCTGAATGTCGATGTGAAGCTCTATACCTTGATACTAGCCCGGAGTCTTGACCCTCTTCTTCCCCGATTGTGTACAAAACCCGCCTGATCCGGAGGACTCAATCGCCAATCCCTGGACAATGTGCAGCACACAGTTCAGATTGCAGCCCTTCTCCAGCATAGGCCAGCTCCTTCTTTGCTTTTATCTCTAGATGTGGAGAAGGCGTTTGATCTTCTGGAGTGGACATTTATGTTTGCAGCCGTACGCAAGTTTAACTTTGGCGAGGGCTTTATCGGGGCAATTCAGGCTAACTATAGAGTACCCAAGGTATTTGGGGGGGGGGGGTTAATGGGGAGAGGTCTCAAATGTTTCGATTGGGTAGGGGTACCCAGCAGGGGTGACCGCTCTCTCCCCTTCTTTTTGCTCTGTCAGTTGAGCCATTTGGCACTCGAGTACAGGCGAGCAGGGCAGTAGTGGGTTGCTCCATTGCTGACCAGCCATATAAGCTCTCACTCTTTGCAGACGATATTTTGCTAACCCTTACCGATCCCGAACCTTCTCTTTCGGCTCTACAGAGTGCACTGGTCTTTTTTTTTTTTTTAGCAAGCGTCTCAGGATTTAAGGTCACTTAGACGAAGTCTGAGTTTCTCCCAATATGTTTGGATCAAGAAGAGATCCGCAACCTGCCTGCTACGTTTGGCTATAGATTGGCTCAGCACTCGCTGTGGTATCTGGGCGTGTTTATTACGAGATCTTACGCGCACCTGTACAAGACCAACTATCCCCTGCTTTTTGGCTCCATTAGAGACAATATACTTTGCTGGCGGCAGCTTTACATCTCACTGTGGGGGTCGGTTGACTGCGGTGAAAATGAATATTCTCCCACGACTTTTGTATCCTTTCCAGGTTCTGCCTGTTACAGTCCCAGACAATGTTTTAAAGGAAATGCAGGCGGCTTTGTTTCATTTTATATGGTTGGGTAGGCGTCCCCGGGTGGCACGCTCGTGGATGGTGCGGCCTAAGTTGAAGGGAGGTATGGGAGTCCCGGTCCTACGCCATTATTTCTGTGTGTCGCATCCGCGGGCTTGCTGGGACTGGTTCCTTGTCCCTCTGGTTAAGCCCTGGGTATTCACTGAGAGGGACCTGGTGGGCAGTCAGTTTTGGTGGGTGATCTGGCTTCTCTGGAAGGACAGACCCTTCACGGTCTATGAAAACCCGATAACTAGGATTATAATGCGTATCTGGGACAAGAGGGAAGTGGGGAATAGGCTGTCCTCCTTTCCGTCTCCCCTGCTGCCGCTGCATGGCAATCCTATCTTTCCGCCTGCTCAGGGCTCGGGGGCATTTTCTGGTTGGAGAGCGGAGCACTGCTTGAAAATAGGGGACAGGTTTCATCTTGGACGCTTTATGACCTGTAAGCAGTGCAGAGGGGTTCTTGGTGGGGAAGTGCTGTTTTGCTTCAGTACTTGCAACTGAGGCATTGTTTGCTCCATCTGCTGTTTGCAGAGGGGGCGACTGGTTAGCTTGCCCTGTTTGAGAACATGTTGATGCATGCCTAGTCCCCGTGGGGCTTGGTTTCCACTATCTATTCACTGCTGATCCAGCCTCGGGTTAGATCCTCTGCGTTGCTTCAGCTTAAGTGGGAGGCTGACTTGGGGGTGCCTTGGGACAGGCTTTATTGGGGCCGTATGTGGGCTAATGTAGCAACCTCTTCGTTCTGCCTGCAGTTGCAAGCGCAGTCGTTCAAGACTATTCATAGATGCTACTTAACCCCAGATAGGCTACATAAATGTGGTGCTGTTCCGTCTCCAAATTGTTGGAGAGGTTGTGGCGTGCAAGGCTCTTACCTACACATGTGGCATTGCCCCAGGCTGAAGCCTTTTTTGCACCAGGTCTTTGATGCCACAGCCAAAATTCTTCAGATAGCTGTTGCGTTCTTTCCGCGAATTGCTTTGTTGGGGGAGCCAATTATGCATGCCCTCCCTCAGGCATCATATTCTTGGAAGTTGCTACAGCATCTTCTGGCGGTCCGTTTGGCTATAGCAGTGCATTGGAAAGGGGCTTTGCTTCCCACGTTCGATCAATGGTTGTCTCGGACGTGGGGAATTTTCTGTGATGGGCAAAATCACCTATGCCTTATCGGATAAGTCTGACTGGTATATCAATGTCTGGAAGCCTTTTCTGGACTATGCAGCCTTGGAGCCGGGGCTGGCGCAGCCTGCTGGGTTGTCTTTGTTCTACCGGGCGATATAACCTGAGTTGTATGAATGTGTGTGGGTGAAGGATGAGTGTGCTTTCTTCTCTCTGTTGCTTTTCTTTTCTTATGCTTTTGCTGGGGTCACTTTGATGTGGTGCAGTGTTTGCTCCCTATTTGCAGTGTTGATGCTGTTGGGACTACTCCTTAAATGAGATGTGTACATTGGGGATCTCTTTCGTTCTCTGAGGGGGACTCTCTTCCCAATGGGGTCACCTCGAGGGGAAACCCCTGGGTTCTGGGGTTGTTTCCCTGGGCTAGATTTTGGAGATCTGCGTGATGGGAAAATTACCATATGCTTTTTTCGTTTTGTTAAGAGTTCCGACACGCTCCAGGTGGGAAGAGGGTTATAGATGTTTGTGCTGTTTAGCGGGAAGCAGAGCTGTATTGCTGGGACACTTGATGTACAGATTTGTTTGTTTGCTGACTCTTGTTCTTTCTGTATAAAAATTGAAAAACCTTTAATAAAAACTTTATTTTTTTTTAAAAACGGACTCCATATTTATGTTCATGAGAGAGAGAGAAACTTGTACTTTTGAAAAGTGACATTCTTGCTTGGCACGAAATTGTCATGAAACTGTTGCCATTAAATCATCCAACATTAGGTTTGCTTCATCAAGGTGAAAGATATTCCAAATAAATATCCAATGCATTTTCACCAATAACATTCTTTAAAATAGAAGCTTTTGTTTTATCATCTTTCTGCACTGCCAGTGCGTTATGAGAGGATTTCCCAGAGTCTCAGGTTGATTAGCACCACCACTTGGGCAACCCTATATATTTACAGTGGGTGCACGAAGTATGATGTAAGTATCACCAACTCTCCCTGGTAAACGTGGGCAAGCAGTCGGTAAGGCTTCTCTGAGGTAAGTATGTAGGTGCTTAGGTTAGACAGGTTACCACAGAAACGCACTCTTTAGCAGGCTGGTATGTAGTTCCTAAACAACCAGAGCAAATAGACACAGCTTTAAAATAAGTCTAGTAGCCCACTTTTACTCAGGATTCACTACAGCGACTGAATGTGCTGTTGGGAAACAATTTAAACATACACTAATACATTAAAACACAGCCCTGTGGTGTGCTGGAGGCTGCATCAATGATTTACCAAGGAAATTCATTCACAGGGTCAAAGTTAGCAAAGTTGTGCTGGAGGCTGCACCAATGATTTACCAAGGAAATTCATTCACAGGGTCAAAGTTAGCAAAGTTCAGCGATGCAGAAAAATTAGGAAAGTGTGCAAAGGTTCCTCCGGGCTGCAGGGTGGGCCTGCCAGGAGCAGGATCTGGTCTGGAAGAAGGTAACAAGGTGGAGCAGACACATTGGGACCTTAGGGAAGGTGAGAGCAGGAGGCTTCAGCCTCTGTAGACCGGGGATCCCACCACCAAATCCACGGGTAACTTGTCTCAACCACTGGTCTCAGATAGGAAGTCCTGGGAGGGTAACGATATAGCACTAGCGAGCAGGAACCCACCCCAACTGAGTGGGCAAGATTACAAAACATTCTGGGAAAGGGGGTACCAAGTGTACATTAAAATCGTGTCATGTGATAAAGGGCTCCTCATGGTGTTCCCCCAACAGACATGTTGGAGACAGGGTTACCGGGGTCGCTTGATGCCAGGCAAGGCCATGGCCCGAAAAACAAAGCTGGTACTTGAAAATGTCTCCAACATCAGAATGCGAAAGAATTAGGTGACCCAAGGGAACACCTGCAGGACTGCGACTGCCGAGGAGCATCCTACTAGTCTCATAGGATGGCGCGGCAACCACTGATGACCATGCTGACCCTAGAGCAAGGAAAATCATGCTTGGAGACCCAAAGTAGGCTCAGTGGTACCTGAGGGAACCAGCTAGAAAGTGGGCAGATGGATGGGCGACACAGCAGATATCCCTTCTGGCAAGGTTGCAGGTGGTACGCGTCTTCAGTGATTATTTCCAACAAGCTCCTGTGCTTATTTAGTTATCTTTTGCTTTGTTCCCTTGTTGCTCAGATTATGCAGGCCCAGAGTCCAGGTGATGAACTGTTCTAGGGAATTCATTCACAGCCACACAAACATACAGGTCCCACCCACTGGGGTACAGGGGGCAGCCCCAAAAACCCACTACGTAATCTAAGGAGGGAATAGAAGTTGAGGGACCAATGGGGCGAGGGGGGCACAGGGATTCTGCCTCTGACATCACAGGGGGAGGGCATACAAGGGGCAGCCCCTCTGGGAAGGGCAACGTATGGGTGTCCTGGATTATTGCACCCACAGCCAATCAGTAGCCTTTGAGCCTTACCTGCAATACACATCCTTGTGCAGATTATGACTGGATTCGGGGTGGACAATGAGACACAAAACCAGACAGGGAGAGAGCTGACGCTACGCTGGAAAAGCCGGAAGCCCATCACAATGAGGTGTCTGCTGCTGAAAGGAGCAAGCAGAAATTAAATCATAAGCGACCCAGGGATTTTAGAGCCAGGCCTGTTGGGGGCAGGTTTGTATGTGTGGGGGGGGGGGGAGAATGGGAGTGAATAGTGACACACACGCAGCACCTATAATGGCATTTTAGGGGGCCGTGCACGAGGCAAGGGGACCTGTTGAAAAAGGACATGCTCTGGGTTAAAGTGTGGCAGCCCCAGGGGTAAGTGGGGTTCCCAGGGTCTCTTGCCCCATTTCTGTCCTTCCCGCTGTTGGGGATTCTGTCCCTGTTACTGTTACTGTTTCTGAGTCTCGGATTGGTAGGAGTAGCTATGTGCCACACGGCCTCAGGTCGCACTCCCTTAGTTTACCTCCGCCGTCATAGCCATAGTCTCCATCAGAGCTTCACGGCCCTTGCTGGTGACCTGGTGCCGGCCTCGGCTGGTGATTCGCTTCTGGGTCGTCTGTCTTCTTCTCTGCAGACGCAGGGTCGCTGCGTGGGAGCGGGGCAGTCACTCACAGGGCACCGGCATGATTCCCTCCCGTCCCTTCTCAGGCCACGTCTCCTTTCAGGTGCTATTTCTGCGTTACCTTCTCCTGCTGTCAATCACATTGATGGATGTACCACTGAGAACTCCCCTGCTAGTTCGGATAGGCTTCCTGATAGTGGCATTCCTTCTACCTCCTCTGGGATTCGTTCCCGCACTTTTTACCGCTCCTCTCTAAACTGGCTGGTGCTATTTAAGGACCTGAGGCCCATTCATTCCTTGCATTCACAACGTGAGTCTACTGCTCCAGAGCCTGCTCGTGATCTTCAGTTTTCTTAGTTCCTATACGCCCAGCCGTCTGGCCATCTCTACCTGTAACTGATACCTTCCCGTTGGACTTTCTCCGCATCACCACGGCATGCTCCTGCCACTGGTTTCCCTGGACCCTTACCGTCCCATAAAGCTGTAGTTCGTCCAAAGGATATCTCTGCTGCGTGCAAAGGCTGCATAAAGTTTGGAAAGGTTTTACCATGATTTGTCAGGCTCTTATTAGTAAAATAACACAAGTAATAGAAAAATGCTGCCACCAACCTGGAGGACAGGTACATGCCTTTTAAGGAGCACAGTGTTAGGATGGAGGACATGTGCTGTGTCAGAGTACAGGACCAGTCGTGTACGTGGCAGGACAAATGGTGGCAAGTGCCCTTTATAGTTTTGCCAAATGCGCAGAAGGGTGCAGGGGGTCAGATATAGCACAGAGGCTGTCCAGAGGGGGGCAAAGCATGGGCTCACAATGCCGGCAGGCTGTACGTGGGCACTGGGATACATGTCTTAGGGAGTGCCATTCTGGTTTATGGTGACAGATTTGGCACATGTGCTATCTCATAGGAACAGTGCCAAATGCACGGGTGCCAGAGCATACAATCCCAGTTGGCCAAACTGTGACGCGGAGGCGGACGGTCCGGAGGTCCAGTGGCAGGAGCAGGCCAGGGTTGGAGCAGCAAAGACTTTCTCAG
>JAWWMD010000005.1:0-37849 GCA_035044885.1 Pseudobranchus striatus | reverse complement strand
CTTTTAAAATTTCCGGCACCCAACCCGTGGTTGGGGGATATCAAGAAGGTATCTGCTGTTTCAGTTACCTTGATGAACGTATGTGTGTGTAACATGCGGGTATGCGTGTACCTGATAACGTGTATGTATGTGTGTATGAGTGCAAGTTTGTATCTATAACTATGAGATAGACAAAAAGGATAAGACTAGGCAGAAAGGCCCTTAGAAAAAAGGGCATAACCTTGCTGGCAGGTTCAGAACCCATACACTGGTCCTCTAGAATGGACTACGGCAACTCCATCCTCACAGGTCTCCTAACCTCCACCCTAGCACCACTACAAGACATCCAGAATGCAGCAGCCAGACTCATCATGAGGCTTTCAAAATACAGCCACATTACACCTGCCATAAACCACCTCCAATGGCTCACCATCCCCAACAGAATCACCCTCAAAGGCATGAACATAGTCTACAAGGCCATCCACGACAAAACCCCAACATACCTACACCAAAAACTTAAACCCCTAAGCACCCACAACACCAGGCAAGCCAGCCAGCTAACACTCCAAAAAACACAGTGCAAACTGACCCGCACACAAAAACAAGCCTTCACACACTGAGCCCCCAGAACCTGGAACAAACTCCCCAGACTAATCTGCACCACCCCTCCTTACCCACCCTCAGAAAACTGCTCAAGGACCACCTAAACAACAACTAACAACCTGTTTACCTATGCCAATGCACTCCACCTGCCCCCTTCCTCTACCTATCATGTCCTATGTGAAACCTGTATTTCCTTTCCTCCGTTTCTGTTGCTGAAACCTTCTTCGCCCACCCCAGTCCCCCCAAGGGAATTAACTTTAGTCCAGCCTACCCTTACCCGAGGCTGCATTTAGAAGGGACCAAAAGTCCCAGCAGCACTCTGGAGAGGCAGGGGGCGGGACAGGAAGTCCCTGGCGGCCATTCACTTAATCTACCGGGAGCAGAAAGCGCACATGGAGCCCCTGCTCTGCAACGAGGGACCAGCGTCGTGGGCCCCTGGCTAGCATCGCTCAACCCAGTGCTCCCAAGGGAATTAACTTTAGTCCAGCCCCCCCCCAGGCTGAATTCAGAAGGGACCACAAGTCCCAGCAGTAACCTGGCGGCCATTTAAACGGTCACAGGCAGAGCGCCGCACGAAGGGCAATGCGAAAATGGCAATATCCACCCAGTCGTGACCAGTCAGTACACGAAAGGGCACGCCACGCCGCCAGGACCTTTGTATGTACTTTGAAAAACTTTGCTTGCTTTCACATCTCTGCCTGCTTCTTATCACCACCGCTGCTGCATGATCCCTAGAACCAGCCGCACTGCTTTGATGCCATGCTTGTAATAATCCTGTGATTGCTAACCCTTACTCACGCCCCACACTCCATTCTCCCCCCCATTCGCTCCACATCCAGCAACCAACAATGGCCCCCTCCAAGGATAATCTCAGACACATCGCATGCAACCACTCCCCTACAGTCAACCACCTCTTCACCCACACACGCATCCTCCTCAACTCCCACTCCACACGAGCACACACACAAAATCCAAGAACTCATCTCCACACAACTCTAGACTTCCTCCAGCTCACCGAAACATGGCTCAAGCCACCCCCCCCATCATCCCCGACCTACTCCCACCAAACTACCTCATCCACCACAGGGACCGCCTCAACAATACAGGCGGAGGCGTAGCAGTCATCTACAAAGACTACTACTCAATCCCATCCCCTACACACACCCCCTACACATCCTTCGAGTTCATCACCATGAACTGCTCCCCCCCCCCATCTTGACCAACCCCACCCACATCCACCTCATCTACCGTCCCTCCAAAAACAGCCTCAATTTCCTCAGCGAGTGGGCAGGCTTCACTACCAACAACCACACCAGTCCAACCACACACATCTACCTAGGAGACTTCAGCCCAGGCACTACATCCAACCACTCCCCCATCCTCACCCCCTTAAACCCTACAATCTCTCACAAATCATTGACTTCCCAACCCACACAGCGAGAAACACCCTCAACCACATCATCACTGACAAGAACCTCATCCACATACAAATCCCCATCTGGCTTTCCTGGTCCGACCACCTCACTATACCATTCACCCTCTCCCTGCAACACCAGCGCACCCACCCCCCACAGAAACCCCCCCACCAGAAGCAACAAACTAATCACCAATGAGACCCTAGCACCTCTACTAGCCCCCCCCCACACCTCGACCTAACCACACTACTCCTCGCCTACGACACAATCACCCAGGCCCCAGACACCATAGCCCCCCTCAAAACCCCAAAAACTATACGTACGTCGAAGACTGTAAAGCTGGTTCTGCTCTTGTTCGCAGCAGAGTCATCATAAATGCAAAATTCTGGCGCCTGTCGCCGGGACCGGCCACATTTTTTCTAAGTATACTTTATTATTCTCTACCTGACAACAATACCATCGTAACCTAGGTAGGCATTACTCCTTACCCCTCCCCTTGGGTAGGAACATCATAACGATGTAAGGGCGAGTCACCTAGGTCATAGAAGACCAATCCCTGGAGTGCTCATTTGCATAGGTCAACCTGATTGGACACTCCAGTACATATATACCCTCGAAGCCTTAGTCCCTTGCTCATTTCTGTCGATTCGAGAGCATCAGCAGGGAGGGTTTATGATGACTCTGCTGCTAACAAGAACAGAACCAGCTTTATAGTCTTCAATGTAAGTATAGTTTCTATTGCTGTGGTAGCAGCAGAGTCCTCATAAATGCAAGATTACCAAAGCATACATTTTTGGAGGTGGCCAATAAAACACCACACAGAAGAGTAGCTTCGAGGTAGGAACACCATATATATTCGATGAATAATAAGAAAATTCAAGGAAGAATGGAAAATAGTCGAAACATTGCTCTATTATATGAGCAACAGCGTAACTTTACATATACTGTATATATATCATATTACTTTTTTTTTATTTTTTTTTTACATATGCATATTTATTTATTTATTTATTTAACAGTTTTTCTATAGCGACTCAGCCCGAGGGCAACCAGCCGCTGCATTGTGCGGAGGAGGTAGACACAACGTAAATAACAAGTAGTTACAATGTGAATGGAAAAAAAGCGGAGAGGGACAAAGTTAACATCAATCAATGGAAAAATCATTCGTAGTTCAGCATATGGAAGCCCCCAACCCCCACATAGAGACAGTCCGATTCCAAGAAAGTTATGCAACACATACCCGCCCACCAACGTCCCAAACCATAGGTATCCAGACAGTAAGTTGGACGAAGCATTACATCTCATCCATAGCTCCACCGACTCCAGGGTGAGGGGGGGGTTGCTCCACGTGGCTGATGGCGACGAAGTCCCAGAGACGTTTTTTGTTCAGGACGGCGTTTCGCGCCGTCGGAGGAAGGGGATTTAAGGCGGGCCTAGCCGTGTTGGGCTCCGACCCGATTGGTTGGGCCTCCGCAGGAGCCGCACACCGATTGGCCCGTCCTGTGGCCAATCGGGCGGCATCTTCCCTCCGTGCATGTCCTCATCTCCGTCTGTAACCATAATCATCTAGATCCATACAGACAAAGAAATAGACAAATTGTTGAACTAGAATATTTTAAACTGAGTTGTGTAAAATCGCCGTGGCAAAGGCAGAATCTTGTGCACGATAAACATCTAGATTGTACTGTCTAGTAAAGGTATGACTGTCCGACCAAGTCGCAGCTCTGCAGATGTCCTGAATGGAGATGCCTGTTAAAAATGCCAAAGTTGTAGCAGTAGCTCTGATGGAGCGGGCTTGCAGACCATCTGGACGAACTTTGTTAGCACACTCATAAGCCATCTGGGTGCATTTAACGAGCCACGAGGCCAGTGTCCATTTGGATGCAGCTCTGCCTTTCTTTGGGCCTTGAAAGTGGATGAAGAGCTGCAAATCTCTTCGAAAAGGTAGAGTTCTGTAGAGACAGAAATCCAACGCTCTGCAAGGATCCAGGCGGTGGAATCTTTCTTCGATCTTTGATGGATGTGGAGGAGGATAGAACCTAAGAAGGATAACCACCTGATTAATATGAAAGTCTGAAACACATTTAGGCAGAAAAGAAGACCTCACTGAGGATCACTTTGTCATTCAAAGATCTGCAGAAAGGGGGAGAAGAGGACAGAGCCTGCAGTTCACTAACTCGTCGAGCAAAAGTGAGAGCTATTAGAAAAACAGTTTTCATAGACAGATGGGAAAGAGATTGAATGTGAGGATTCAAAGGGTCGATCCATAAAAACATGTAAAACTAGATTTAAGTTCCACTCCTTCCTTTTGAAGGGTTTAGGAGGGAAGGAGTGAATCAGTCCCTTTAAGATGGCTGCTAGGTAGCCCCTAATAGTGGATACTGCCAGGTCTTTCTTGGCAAACTGTAGAAGAAAGGATAGAATAGTCTGAATGGAAGAATTGAACGGATCAGTAGAGTGGTCTCAACACCATTTCTCAAATGTCGACCACCTGTATGCATAAACCTTTCTAGTTGGAGGTTTTCTGGCAGCTAAGGCTATTTCTAGAATGTCTGAAGTCAACGCATGGTGTTCGAAGCGTTTGGACTCAGGAGCCAGGTATGTAAGTTGAGGAGGGCTGGTTTGGGGTGTAACAATGTGCCTTGGAACTGTGTTAGCAGGTCTGGAGTCAATGGAAGTCGAATCAGAGGTGCTATGGACCAACAACGTAGAAGAGGGTACCAAGATTGTCTCGGCCAGGTGGGGGTTAGCAAAATCAATCTTCCCGTCATGGATGCCACCTTGTGTAGGAGATGGTGCATAAGGGGCAAAGGAGGAAAGGCAAATGCCAGAGGAAAAGACCACAGAATTGTGAGAGCATTGCCCAAGGACCGAGGAAGGTGCGGGTCTCTGGAACAAAAGTAAGGTCATTTTGAGTTAGTCTGAGTGACAAATAGGTCTATTCGAGGAAGACCCCAATGGAGAAAAATGGGAGTTTGAGAGTCCTGACTTAACTCCCATTCATGTGGAGATGGAGGTAACCTGCTGAGGGAATCCGCCCCTGTGTTGTGTATTCCTGGGAGATGAACTGCGTGTAGGTGAATGCCTCTCTGAAGAGCCCATTCCCAGATATTCAAGGCCAGTTGACAAAGGGGCAAGGAACCTCTCCCCTGCCGTTTGTTCAAACAGAAAAGGGCCGTGGTGTTGTCTGTTTGAATGAGTAGAGAGGTTTGACAGAAAAGCCTCAAAGTGTCTCAATGCTAGAAAGATAGTGAGAAGCTCCAAATAAGTGATGAAAGCTTGTCGAAGGGTCTTCAAGCAAACCCCCGCTACCTTGTGTTCTGCTAGGATAGTCCCCCACCCTGTGGGAGATGCATCCGTTGTTAGTACCTTTGAAAACTGAGGCGGGGTGAAGGGAAGGCCACACTGGAGGTTGTCTATATGATTCCACCACTGAAGCTGAGGCAGGAGCAAAAGCGGAACAGGAAGTAAGGCGGCCAGCGGGTCGACACTCTGCTTTCAACATGCTTGGAGGGCCCACTGCAACGGTCACATTCGAAGCCACGGCTGAGGTACAGCGTAGATGCAGGATGCCATATAGCCTAGCAGCAGGAATGTTCGCGCTGTCAGGTCTCCGGGGACTCACAGCTACCAGCGGCTTCTTCTTTACTTACTCCCTCTTCTTCATGCACCTCTTCCAGCACACGCGCTATTGTGGATCACTTGCCTACTACCGGCAGCGTTTGCAGTCCAGATCCCCCTCTCCTGCTGCCATACTAACACGCGCTAATACACGGTCGTTGCTCGCATGCACCAGGTCTCACCTCTCTATCTCACAGGGCTTGGGGTCTGATGCGGGGGTTTCGGGCTTGCAGCCTGTTCGCTCTAGTAGTGCTCCGGGAAGGAGCACATTGGCGATGCGGGAGGCAGAAGGGTCCGGGTAAGGGGACGCTGCGTCCGACTTGCAGCCACTCCTCTAGCCGTCTGCACTCCTTGAGGCCACGCCCCCTTTCTGGGGCCATTTCTAGCCCTCAGGAGTGACCCTTCACCTTCTCATGTCAATCACGCTTTCTCTTGTCTTTCATTGGTTCTTGTCTCTGTCAGTCATTCCTTCTCTGTGTTGTTTCTTTTCTATTGTCCTGTTATGTTGCTCCCGCCCCTTTTGGCACTATATATTGTGCGTGTTGTATCCATTCGTTGCATTCTCAACGTGGAATCTCGTTCCTGAGTCTTCTCGTGATACCGCGGTTTTCTTGCGCTGTGCGCCTGGCCTTGTGCCTGAAATCTTTTTGCTGCAACTGACATGGACCTGAGACCTTTTTGGGTTTTCTGACGTGGCGTGCTCCTGCTACCGAAATCTCCACTCACGCGTTCCTCCGCCGCTACATGCGCTGATTAAAGAGGAGTCGAAGAAAAGCTGCGGGACAAGGCAGTAAGAGCCTCGCAACGGTTCTGAGGCAGAAACACTTTTTGCAGAGTGGATTCCCAAATCAGACCAAAAACTGAAGGTGTCGAACTGGAGTTAGGAACGACTTCGGAGGGTGTATTTCAAACCCCAGAGACTTGAATACCTGAATTGTCGATTGGGTATTTTTGGCTAGTTGATCCGTCGAGTCTGCTACTAACAGGCAATCGTCCAAATAAGGGTAGATTTGAATGTTTTGAAGTCTAAGGTAGGCCACAGCCGTCAACAGCACCTTAGTGAAGACCCTCTGAGCTAATGTTAGACTGAAGGGAAGCTCCAATAATTGGAATTGTCTATCTTGAAATTAGAATCTGAGATACCTTCGATGAGGAGAATAGACTGGAATATGGTAATACGCATCCTTTAGATCCACGGAGGACAGCCAATCGTTGCGCGAGATGGCTTGCATAATGAAGGGAATCTTGAGTATCTTGAAGGTATCCTTTTTGAGTAATCTGTTGAGATCTGTTAAGTTCAGAATGGTGCGCAACTCAATGGAACCTTTCTTTGGGATGGTGAACAACGGGGAGTAGAAGCCATTGTCTCGATCTTTAAATCAACCTCTTCGATCAATCACTTTTGAAGAAGAGACTATATTTCTTGAGAAATGGACGAGACTTGAACTGCTGGAACAGCCTGAGAACATAGTGTTGAAGGATCCAACCAACGGTGTAGGCTGTACTGTAGTTTTCCCCCTACAGGATGGTCGAGTGTAGACTTGGTTCCTGGAGGGTCAGCAAGATTTGGCAGGAGCCGGAAGTTGAGGAAATGTAGGAGGGCGACTCGTTCTCTGAAATCCTCTGCCTCTATAAGGGTGACCTCTCCCTGTAGGCCTAAACTGGTGCCTAAAGTGGTATGGGCGTAGACGAACTTGCAGAGCTGGAGATGGTTTGGGACGAATCTGTAACCCCAAGCCTTTTGTAGTGATCTTAGACTGTTTGAATTTCACTAAAGCTTCATCCGTTTTTTCACCGAACAATGACGAACCATCATAAGGCATATTAATTAACTTTGATTGGACATCACTGGAGAAATTGGAAAGACGTAGCCAACTATGTCTGCGTAAACAGATGGAGGTAGCCATCGATCTATCAGTCGAGTCCAGAGAGTCTAGGGCCAAAGAAAGTGTATCCCTGGCTACAGTCTGGCCCTCCTGGATGAGTTCCTTCATTCTAAGAGATGGCTCCAATTTTCTAGCATGAAGTTCTTCTAATGCTGTTAGCCAGAGCTTGAATGAATACCGGGCTAATAATGCTACCGTGCTCATAGATTTCACTGTATTTGCAGCACTTGTGTAAGCTCGTCGACTGAAGGCATCCAACCTCTTCGACTCCCAGTCCGGAGGAAGAGAGGGAAACATGACGGGGTGTCCATGGGTTATGCCCTGAGCAGCCTGAATGACTAGAGAGTCTGGTTTTGGGTGCTCTTCAAGATACGCAAAATCCGACGACGCATACTTGATGCTGGAGTTTGCCACAAGGATCTCGACTGTAAGGGAAGCGGGTCTCTCGGGTGCATTATATCTGTTAAGGTGTCCAGTTCTCTTGACTCAGGTGCAGGAAGTGGAATCTTTAAGGCAGCTGCTAGACGGCGTAGCAACAACATGTGATTTACCAACTCCTCAGAGTAGGAGACGTAGATTGGTCCAGGTCTCTTTCCGGTGAGGAATCTAGGTCACTGACTTGTTCGAACTCTTTTTGTATGTCCATGTCTTGTCGATCAGAAGATGTAGGGTCCGGCTCTGCGGGCACGTCCCAGTCCTCTTCTAAATATTCATCAACGAGTCCTCAATGTCTTTCAATGAGGAAACAGGCTTTTCAAATGCCGACAGCGGACAGGTTGGAATCAGCTTAATTGTAATAGTTGATGATGACATGGCTGTCGACAATTCTGGTCGAGTGGATAGCTTATCGACTATATTCATCTCTAGACACACCGAGGGTGTGAGTGCAGACTCAGACAACTTTGTCGTCGATGCTGGGGGTAGAGCCGGGTTGGAGGCCATGGGCTGTACCGACCAGAGAAAATCAGATGCATACTTGATGATGGCAGTGCGCAATTGGACCATTTGGTCTTGAAAGAAGTTAAGTCTTTTTGTGTGAGAATACTCAAGTAGTCCGAATGATGCTTCTTTTCCGTAGGTTTCCGAGGAGGAGTTTCCTTTTCGACGCGCCCACCGGGGAACTCTTCTGAGAAGGGGTAGATTTAACAGGGTCCAGTGTGAAGAGCCTGGACTGCTGCATAGCCGGCCTACCCAAGGCCAGCCTCTTCCTTCTGTCAGCACATGTTTTTGCAGAAAACCCTTTGCACAACACACGTCTCATCGTTGTGGTCCGCCTCCAGGCAGAAGAGACATATGCTGTGCGTGTCGGTGAAAGACATTTTTCCATTACAAACGGAGCAGCGTTTGAATCTGGTAGGAGCTGGGGAGGCCATTTCTGGAGCAAGAGGTCTGGTCCCGAAAGCGAAGCGGCAGAAATTAACAAGGGACTAAGGCTTTGAGGTTATATATGTACTGGAGTGTCCAGTCAGGTTGACCTATGCAAATGAGCACTCCAGGGAATTGTCTTCCATGACCTAGGTGACTCACCCTCACATAGTTACGCTGTTGCTACCCAAGGGAAGGGGTAAGGAGCAATGCCTACTTAATTTACAATGGTATTTTTGTCAGGTAGAGAATAATAAAGTAGACTTTGAAAAAATTTGGACGGTCCCGGCGACAGATGCCGGAATTTTGCATTTATGAGGACTCTGCTACCACAAGAATAGAACCCAAAATGCCAACCATGGCTCAACGACATCCTCCTCACCCTAAAACCAGAGACCAGATGCCTAGAACGCACATGGCAGAAAACACTACCCCCCCAAGCTAAATCAACACTCAAAAAATGCTGCAACACTTACAAAATACAAATTTGCACTGCAAAGGCCGCCTACTACTCTAGCGAACTGCAATCAGCACGCAACTACACCCAAAAACTCTTCCAAACTATCAAATCACTCTCCACCACCCCCAACCCCCCGCCACCCCATCATTCGCCACCTGCAACACCCTCATGTCCTTCAATGAAAAAAATCACCAAAATCAGATAAGCCCTACCCACCCTCCAACCACCTACCCCTACTCACCCCCAAAACCAGCAACACCTGGAACACATTCACCCCAATAAACACAAACTCTCCTCTCCCTCACAGTTAAAACCAAACCAGCAAATTTCCTAGACGACGCCTGCCCATCCCAAGCAGCATCCAACTACATCACCACACTAGCTCCCCATTGGACCAACATTATCAACTCCTGCCTAGCCCACGGTTACATACTTACACAACTCAAAACAGACCTAATCTCCCACCTACTAAAGAAACCCACCCTAGACCCATCCCTCCCAGAAAACTACAGACCCATCACAGTCCTTCCCCTACCTCGCAGGAATAATGGAATGCTTCGTCACCACCCAACTCCAAAAACACATCATGGACAACAACCTCCTCAACACCTACCAATCAGGCTTCCGCCCCACACACAGCACCGAGAAAGCCACCCTACACACCTTCGACAACATACACTGCATAAAAGACAAAGGGAACACAGCTCTTCTAGTCCTCCTCAACCTCTCCGCAGCCTTCGACACCATAGACCATACCAGACTCATTGACATCCTCACAAACAGTATGAACCTCTCAGGGAAAGTACTCGAATGGTTCTCCTCCTTCCTCAAATCGCACCCACTTCGTATCCATGCCACCCCACAGATCCACCCCCACTCACGCCTCCCATGGAGTCCCCCAAGGCTCCTCTCTCTCCCCCTACTCTTCAACCTCTACGTAGAGTCCCTAGCAGAGGCAATGCTCCCCCACAACATCCACCAATATGCAGATGACACTCAAATATACATTAAAATCACAGCCCCCTCACAACTCCACACACTCAAATCCTGCATGTCCAGCTACTTCCTCAAACTAAACCCATCAAAAATAGAATTCCTCCTCATCTGCCCACCCAGACTCAAACCAGACCTCACCCCCCTGGACCCAAGAACTATCCACCATCTCCCCAACATCTCCCTAATCACAAAAAGTGTAAGCACCGGTGCTTGAGCTTAGACCAGCCTACTCTATCCCCTTGGTGTTGTGGACCACACCTGGTATTGCAATAAATACAAATAGATAGTCGAGCTATGCTATACGGGGTGGTAGGGTTATGGACACACTAATGAAAGAGATCTGAAATGTTTAATTCGTCTAAGTTGTTATGAGATAGCTTTAAACGATATGCCCTTGTTGAAATATATTCCTTACTGTGATTGGCTTAATACTGATGTCAACTACGCCACATTGTGATCGTGCAAATTACTTTATTTAAAAAAGAGGTGTGAACCTATTTCTCACAATACTATTCCAACTAAAATAGCTAAACTAATTATTAAAGAATAACAGTGACTTTGTCATACAATTTCAAAAATTAAAATCAACAAATCAAACAAAGAAAAACAGAGCTCTAAATAAAATGATTTGAACCAAATAAAACTTCAATCTCCATATGTATAAGCAAATCCTATAATGTGAATAGTTCCATCTGTTTTGATAAAATTATGATATGAAGCAATGTTAAATGTTCACACAAATATTTGATCAAATTCAACAAACTGGTGTGCTTCGATTGATAACAAATTATAACATAATTGACTGAAATACTATTGTGCTAAACCTTTATTAACACATGAGTCTTTATACTTGGTAACAAATGATCGATGTATGAAGGTGAGCGTTAATGATGATTGAGTGTTCAAGGACACTTTCGTTTATTTTCCACGTTCAATTCGTTCTCAATTATGGTAAATTGTTTTAATAATGAGCGCACCTTGTGTTTGTTGCTTTGTTAAAGTCAGTGTTCCAATTATTTATGTTTCAAGTGTTGTGGTGTTACTATTGTTTACTGTCTCGACGTTGCTGATGTGATTACCAAAGTTAGTTGTAAAACACCTACCAGCTTGTGGATGCCCGTCTTTGTAGAATGGGAAATAGCTATTGTGCCGCTACTGTTCTATTTAACCAACCATCACTTTGTTAAAGTTGCGGTGTTTTCTTTGCCTAGATGTAGCCAGCCGCCCCGCACCTCTCGCTATCATGCAATGATTGGCGATCGTCGGCTTTCTCGGATGTGTTTCTTTTTCTGACCCAAGCCTCAACCGCACTCGTCGTGCGTGATCTTTTCCCAATCCGTGTGTGGGTTATGTACGCTGAAGACTTGCAGGGGTTGCGTGCAGCGAAGTCTACAGGGTCAGAGCCATACGATAAACAAATTCTCGTACTCTCCCGCTTCTCAGTTCCGTGCTAGTTACACGTAGCGGGTTCCAAAGAGTCGGTGTCTTCCACCAGCTGAGTGAAATGGTCGCTGTGTGCCGCGTGCCGCACACAGTGTAGAGTCGGCGTCTTCCACCAGCTTAGTGGAACAATCGCTATGTGCCGCGGGCCGCCGCACAGAGTGATGATTTCAAGATCTCTCTTGCTTTCCTTCGGCTTCCAGCTTCAGGCACCTTTAACGCTTTCCGTGTAGTTTCCAATCTTCCCGTGCGGGAGAAGTACGCGCGATGGCGTTCAGGAAGCACACGTTTGGGAAGCCCGTGCTGAGGTCCGTCAATCCGTCGTTCTCCGGCTGAGGCCCCAATGGATAATTAGATGGCAATGTCGTTGCTAATGATTCCTTTTCAAATGAATGGAGAACAGACAAGTCGATAACCGGTTTCGCGCTTGAAGAGGCGCTTTATCAAATCTAATTGTCTGTCAATTCACACGATGTTTTAAAGCACCACTGACATAAAAATGGCTGACAAAGGCAATAAGCAGGTTTCCATCTTGTGCTAGTGTTGTATGAGTGCACATAGTAGAGACTCATTATGTACCGTGTTTCATACCCATTTTTTTGAAATTGTGATGCATAAATTCAAGCCCCTTATTAAAGATCTATGACATGAGTGATTGTGGCTTTCTTCATATCTCAAATACTGACTAAAATTGTTTGGGGATTTTAGCAAGGCTTAACACTGTCATTGATGTGGAGAAGTTGTTAGATTGGTAACCAACAATCGCCATACCAATTATCAATCCAAATTTTACGAATGGACCAATGTAAATTAGACATATGTGGATTCAGTTACCAAATTGGCGAATTGATTGTGTTATTTACCAGTCTCCTCATATGTTAATCGCAAAAAACCGAAAATTACAAATTCCAACATGATCCAACTCAGATCCACAAACCAAAAATCTATTAAGACAATGAACTGCGACAATGTGATTCACCCTGCTGTTAGACTAGACAATGCTAGTTCCAACATGATCTACCTCAGTCTACAAACTAAGGTTTACTATACCAATAAGCTGCGATGGAATTATTCATCATACTCTTTCGGCTAAACTAAAAATATGTTGGTGAATGTACTCAACTTTAAACTCAATGGTACACATATGTTTGATATTAATTATTGGTCAATATACTGGAGGCGATTTCTGCACGATCATTAAGTCCTGTTGGGAAAAAGCTGTTTAAAGTGAACTGCCAAAAAAGTTCACGTTGGGCCATCTTCTGGATATAGTTACAGTGTGCCCTTTTGGGGACTTTTTCAATTCCCAAAAATGTGAGACCCTTTGGATTACAATTATGGGTATGTGCATAATGTTTAGATAAGCTGTTATTCATTATGCCTTTTTTGATATTCCTCACATGTTCTCCAATGCGTACATGTAATGGACGAATAGTTCTTCCTACATATAATTTATCGCAGGGACATTTGATGACATAAATCACTCCTAGAGTTTTGCAACTTATGAAGTCTTTTAATTTGAATTCTTTAGTATTATTTGAATTATGAAAAATTGTGAGACACCCTTTCGGGAATGTAATGAGAGATCTGCAACCTATGCAGTCTCGACAGTGATGAAAGCCAGCTTTATGATTTTTTAACTGAGTTTGGTTGCATTTTTTTAATTTGAATATTCTTCCAAGGTTTTTGGCTCCTCTGAATACTATCTTAGGCCTTTCAGGGAGAACTTGTTTTAAGGACTCATCTGATAGAAGAATGTGCCAATATCGGCTAAAGATTTTTGTGATTGATTTGTGTTCTTTAGAATAATTGAAGATTGCAGCACATTCAAAATTGTTGTTAGACGAGTGGGCGGTCTTTCTTGTTTTTGTTATAAATAGTTGTTCCCTGTCTAACACTTTGATTTCATTAAGTTGCTTGGATATCAATTTCTTATCGTATCCCTTTATAGCATACTGTTTTGCCAATTTTTGGGTTTGTAAATCAAAATCTTCTTGCCTAGAGCAATTGCGTTTGAGTCGTAAGAATTGATTCTTAGGGATGGAACGAAGCCAGTTCGTATGGTGTCCACTGTTAAATGGTATAGAAGCGTCCACACATACTTCTTTGAAGTGTGTCTTGGTGTGAATTTTGGAATTCATAATGAAGATTGTGAGGTCCAGAAAAACTATGTGTGTTTCGTGCATTTCATAAGTTAGGTGAATGTTGTGATCATTATCGTTCAAAAAACTGTAAAACATATGGAGAGAATGAGGGGTGCCATTCCAAATGACAAATATGTCGTCTATGTACCGTACATATAGTACAAGTTCTGTTGCCCACGGGTTGTTATCCCATACCTTTTCCTCTTCAAGGTGGTTCATGAAGAGGTTTGCAAAACTTTAATTTGATCTCCCTAATCACGCCTGTAAAATCTCTAGGCATCAGCATCTACCCACACCTCTCCTTCTCAAAGCACATATCCAACACTGTACAAACATGCAAACTCCAACTACACCTACTCCGCAAGATAACACACATCCTCCCCCAGAAAGACCTCCAAATCGCCACCCAAGCACTAGTCCTCTCCAGAATGGACTATGGAAACTCCATCTTCACAGGCCTCCCAACCTCCGCCCTAGCATCTCTACAAGCTATCCAGAACATAGCTGCCAGACTCATCATCAAACTCCTGAAATACAGCCACATTACACCCACCATCAAACACCTCAATTGGCTCACCATCCCCAACAGAATCACCTTCAAAGGCCAGACCATAGTATACAAAGCCACCCACCACAAAACCCCAACCTACCTACACCAGAAACTCAAACTTCTAAACACACACAACACCAGACAAGCCAGCCAGCTAACTCCAAATCCCCCAATGCAAATTGACCCGCACACAAAAACAAGCCTTCACACACTGGGCCCCCAGAACCTGGAACAAACTCCCCACACAAATCCGCACCGCCCCTCCCTACCCACCTTCAGAAAACTGCTCAAAGGCCACCTACTCAACAAATAACTATCCACTGCTCTTTCTGCCTGCCCCCCTTCCTATCCTATCCTATCAGAAATCTGTCCTCACTTTCTTGTATTTGCTGAAACCTGTAAAGCGCTCTGAGATCCTATGGGTAGGGCTAGCAGCTCTATAAGTTTCAAATAACAATAATCTGTTGTGTGGCTAGCGTGACTGCCCTTGATACACAGCTGTGGGGAGTCTGATGTTTTGGCGAAGAACGCAATCTTGCTTAGTTGATATGCCTAAGTCGAAGCAACCTAATTCAACGTGCCTCTTTGCATAAACTCTGGTCGTCACCAGGGGTGAGCTCTCAGTCCTAGTCCCTGATGCCTCAATCCTCTGCTAAGATGTTTACTACTGTTACAGTCTCTGATTCTCAAGACAGCGCTCTGGACAGATAGGAGGCCAACATCAGACAGATGCTGACAGAGCTGAAATAAAAGAAGAGCATTGGAGAGAAATGACTAAATTCAGAGATGAAATCAGAAAAGAAATAGTAGACATAAGGACTGAGGTTTCCAATCTCTCAGAGAATGGACAACCGTGAGTAGGAATTAGCTGGAGTCATCTCTGTTATACCAGACACTGAATTAATGATAAAAGGTCTAGAGAAGAGGGTAGAATTGTCAGAGGAATGTTGCGAAGATTTATAAAACCGAAGCCATAGAGATGATCTTTAGATTTGAGGGCTCAAAGAGGGTTTGGAAGGTCTGCTCTTGGAGGACTATCTGGTAGAACTATTTCAACAAATGGTTTGCGATTGTTACAAACCCACATCTCCGGCATGCTTTGTCTGTGCTCATAGGGTGGGTCCTCAAACTCAGAATACAAATCGTACTCCTAGGGATGTACTAGTTAAATACGTTTCATATAACCTAAAAGTTATATTGCAAGCCTCCTTGTGCGCTGGGCCTCTAGAGTTTAAAGATAGCAAGGTCCAAATTCTCTCAGACTTATCTAGAGTTACATTAGCCAGAAGAAGAGATTTTCGACCCTTTACAGAATAACCGCGGTCTAAAAATTTTAAGTACACGTGGCTTTACCCATTCGGGATAGCTTTCACAACAGATGGAACATTGCTTAAGAGTCATACGTTAGAAGAAGCTCTTCAGTTTTTCCCATCGGAATCGCCGCAAGCGGCGGACTGCCTGGCCCAACTTCTGGATCGGGCTTGGATGTCTCCGCTAAGCCCAAGAGGGAGAATTGATATAAATTTGGATGGCAAAGGAAGAACAATTAATGTGATTTTTCTCCTAAATGTATGTTCTGCAATGATTTGATTTGTGGTTTATGCTAGAACTGGACACAAACAATGCTTTCTTTAGCTTAGAGGAAGCTTTAATGTTGGTGGCAACCAACCAATTTATGCTTCGAATGTACTGCCACTGGTGACTGCTCTATATCTGGGAGTACAACTGGCAATGATAAATTAGGTCCTGCATTTATGCCTTTTTTTTTATTGCTGTGTTTGGAATTTTGATCTCTGAAAGATGGGATCATATTTACTATTGATATCTCGGATTATTGTTTTTATGGAAAAATCCCATTGCGTATAATTAATACTCTTTCTGACTGAGTACTCACTTAATGGAAATGTGGTTGAGGCTAAATTATTGACAAGTATTTCCTTCTTACCTTTCTGAGTGGCACGGATCCATGATGTGACTAATATGTTATGCTTTAGCTGGGAGGTGGTTGGGTTTGGGTGGCCCGGGTGTTTTGGTTTGTTAGTTTTTCCTTTTATTTGTGGTGTACTTAGTTACTCCCAAGGGTATCCATGATGGATATCTTTTTTATAATGGCTCTCCTCTGGTGCTTTGAATGGGGGAGAGGCCTCCCGAGGCCACTAATTCAAACTGTGATTGATGTATATTCACGGTTTAGGTTTGCTTTAAGAGTTTATTGCACTGTCCCCACAGGGATTTTCACCTTGTGGAATCTTGCTCTTCTTTTGGCTTCATTCTTCTCTCTTGCTTTTTTCTGCAATATTTTCTTATCTTTATTTATTTGAAACTTTATAGAGCGCTAGCCCTACCCAAAGGATCTCGGAGCGCTTTACAGGTCTCTGCATGGAAACGGAGGCAAGGAAATACAGGTTTCTGATAGGACAGGATAGTGAGAGGAGGGTATATGGGAATGCAGTGGCATCTTGGTATGAATGGTGTGGTTTGGGCATGACTGATGTGGAGGAGTGTTTAATGTGTGCAAGGTGTTTTTTTTACGATATATCTTGGAGAATGAAAGGGATGGTTCTTTTTAAAACAGAGTGGTTGACATAGATTCTGCGCTGTAGGTTTAATGCAGTCATGTTCATATTGACTGCACTGTTTACTCAGCTAGCTGTTTTTGCTTCTGATACCATGCTATCTTAAACACTTGTGATAAACAATGGAACTGTTATTTCACTGAATGTACGAGGTCTGAATTTGCCTCGTAAAAGAACTGGTCTATCATTTTGCCAGAGAGAAGGGGGCAGATATACTGTTCCTTCAGCAAACACATTTTTTTGGCGAAGGATGTTATTCGATTGAAGAATAGACTTTGCCCAACTCAGCTCTTCTCCTCTAGATCCAGGAAGGCGGGTGTTGCAATCCCATCGCAGTGGGAGAGGTGAAGAAAGATACGGAAGGGAGATGCTATATTTATTTGTGCAGATTTCCATTGCAGGGTAGGAGATTACCTTGGCTACACTTTATTCACCTAATACACAGCAGGAGGCATTCTGCCATGATACTCTTTTAGAACTAAATTAATTTGCTGAAGGAGACATTATTTTAGCTGGGGACTTTAATTTGATCTCATCACCTACTTTAGATCATTCCTCCGGAGTGAAGGGTGCTTCATTTGTGATGTCTGCTAGGCTGAGGAATACGATTTCAGAATGCGGGCTGGTATAGTTGTCTGGTAGGGTTTACACCCGGGGAGGAGAGATTATACCTTTCAGTCTGGAGTACACTCTACTTGCTCTAGAATTATTATTTTTTTTGATTTCTAGGAAATCTGTTGGGTGCACACTAAGAGCTGATAGTGGGATGATATATTTTGCGGACCATGCACACGTAGCCCTGCCAACCTTGATGGAACAGGGAGTTTAACTGAGGGAGCAGTAATCCTGTGGCCACAAAGGATTGGTAGTCGCAACAAAGCAGTCAAGTTAAAACTTCAGAAAATGATGGGGGAAAGGGCAACAGTGACAAGTGGCCTCAAGCAGTACACCAAGCAAACATGAGATGAGAACCGCACCAAAATCTACTTAGTTTAGCAACATTCAGCATATACTGTACTTCAGGACTTGCGAGTCAAAGAAGGGGCAGTGCCCCTGATATGAGGTGTTGCTGAGGACCTAAACCGATAGGAAGGGGCTTGTATAGAACAAATAATATAAGCACAGGAGAACATGAAAAACAATTATAATGTCACAAATGGTACTATCATGCCCATCAAACATGTGATTAGTACAAATGTCACAGGAGAATTATATACAGCCTGCCCAAGGGTTCCCATGTAATGCAGAGGACTTAGGGCAGGAAGGTAAACCTGTGGGAAAAAGACAAGGTTACAATCTTACGTAGGGTTCACCCTCTAAGCCAAAAAGCATTAACCGTTAAAGAAAAATCATTAGTGGGCTTGGATACATTTGCGTCTACTTCAGGCTATTAACTACTAAGCCTGAAATACTGTTGTACCTTTGCATTGGTCTCTGACAACAGCAAAGTAACACAGACAACTGCAGACCTAGCCGCTGGAACAATCGGAAACAATGAGCAGTCAATGGAGATCGCATAGGCAGCAATGCTGTGGATGTAAATCTTGGAAGAATTTGCACCCCAGTCTGCTCCAGTTGCTCAGAGACAGAATCCTGGCACCAGGGTTGGAGCCAAACTGGCCATGTGTGGCTACGGTTGCTAGCTAGTGTAAACACGGGCCTCTCAGAACAAAGGATTAGTTTGGGTAGAACACTTCTAATCTCTTGGGGTGCAAAGTTACTTCTCATCCTCTCTTCATTAGCATCAGGAGTGGGCAGGTTTGGCAGGCTTCACGCAAGCCAGAAATGGGGTGAATAAACAGTGCTATAAATACATTTGTGTAGGCCCTAAATGTAAACATACAATTACCTTAGAAAAGTAAAGCTCTTTAAGGGCTGCAGATTGATATGAGACATGCAAGGTTTCACAGGATATCCATGAATACACACACGCACACGAGGGTCAGGCTGCACTGGCAGGGATGCCAGCAGCGGTCAGGCATTCAATCATTCATCTATCCATTTCTCCCTTCATCTTTTAAAGGTTCCTATCTGTGCAGTCATTGTAAAACTAGAACATTATACTAAACAGTTTTCCACTTTGGTAAGCTGTGACCATTCTGACACAGACGGTACTAAGGAGTTGTACACATGTGGCAAAGGTCCCATGCCAGGGGGTGACAAGTGTTAGAGACGTATATCAGGAAAAATCTGTTTACACAGGGGGTATTATATACCTCATCTGCTAGAGGAGCTTGGTCTCACTTCACTGATAGGCCTCAGCAGAAAATGCCTCGCAGGAAGTGGAGTATAAGGTTGAAATGAAGAGCTAATATAGGCCACAAGTCAGACAAAAAAAAAATGATTTTACGCAATTATGCGTAAGTCTCCATTGGATAAGGTGGCGGCGCTACTACGGTTTTCTTTTCTTCCTGGTTTTCTAAAAAGAAAAATGGGAACCCTGTAGTAAATAAACTGTCCTGCTCATCTGTCTTCATCTCCCCATCGAGACACTGCACTTCCTGTACTTTTGGCTTTCTCTTCAACAACCCGAGTCATGTGAGAGAAACTGGGATGAGTTCACTGTGAACGAGAAGAAAGACTTCTGTGGAATGGAGGTTCGATCTTGAGAACAAATGGTATCGCAGCAGTAGCAAAGGAGGAAAAAAATGCTGACCTAGAACTAGGAGGGAAAAATACCTCATCTCCTGGAAGGTAAACTGTTGATCTGATTTGTTACCCATACTTAAAGGAGGTTAGGACTCTAATATAAAAATACAGCAGAGGTCAAATCAGCCTTTACAAAGCATCTGGTCAAAGTTTGATGAAACTCAGGAAACCATGTATTTCTGTTCCACAGGGAGTCGGAAAAATCAAGTCTATGTAAAAACAAGGTAACCAGTGTCAGGTGACCAACCTTTGCCTTGCATTAGCAGAGGTCTGTGCTTCAAGGGCTTATATCATGTTGTGCAGCATGGGAAAGAGCTCACCAGAGGCTGGATCCCTGGCAGAATGGGAAGGCAACAAGAGGCAAGGGGGGGGGTGTAGTTCTGACAACCCACCACACACTAAACTGTAGACCATTATAGTTAAAGATCCTGTAGAGAACATTGTGACATCTGGTCCGAAAACATATGAAAAGGCATCTGATATACCAGTCAATTAGTGGGGGAAAAGTGAGAACACTGACCCACTGGAAACCTGCATGAAATGGTGCACATTTAGTGAACAGAGTTTATAGTCCACACAGGTACTGTATGTACATAGGGTGTTTTTATATAGCGTCTCAACCCTAGGGTATCCAAAGGCTCAGCAGATTTGGTCGGTTTAGGAGTGGAGCAGCGGAATTGGGCCAAATGAAAGAAAATTAGAGTCTTGAGTTCTCTTTTAAAGAGTTTTCCTGATTTGATGGTTCTCATGTTGGGCGGCAGTGAATTCCAGGCTTTGGCACCTGTGTATTTTAAAGTCCTAACTCCTGTTCCTTGAAGTGTGATCCACGGAACGCGGAGGAGCTCCTGATTGGCCAACCAGAGAGGCCTGACTGACTTCAGGTTCGTGAAAAGTCTGCAGAGGTATTGTGGGTAGTCGCTGGTCTGTGCCCTGAAGGTGATTGCGAGAGTTGTGTGCGATTCTCTGTTCAAATGCAAGTCAATGAAGATTTTTAAGTATGGGTGTAAAGTGATCAGATTTCTTTGTGTGGGCAGGGATATGTGTAGACTGGTTTTGCATTTTCTGTGAGATGGAGATTTTGGACAGGCCGTTATAGAGAGAGTTGCAGTAATACAATTTTGATCCAATGATTGCTCTGGCAACGGTGGCTAGGTTATCTAGAGGTTTTAGATTCCTCATGAGTTGGAGGAAGGGGGTGCTGGTTTTTGGAACAAAGTTGATGTGTGCTTCCATGCTTAAGTTGTGGTCAAGGATGACTCCCAGGGTTTTCACTTGGTTCTTAGCAGGAACACTGTCTTGGATCACAAATAATTTGTAGGTGGGTGGTAGAGATTTCAGAGTGTGGGGCGTGCCAATGATCAATATTTCAGTTTTTGCTGCACTGAGGCAGGGTCAGGTTTGGTTTATCCAATTTTGTATTTGGAGTATTGTTTATTTTTCAATTTTTGTATAGCGCTGAATTACCCTTTCAGGATGCTAAGTGCTTTACAAGTAGAGAGAGTGAAGAGAGCAAAAAGTTAATGGAAAAGTCTGTTCTGAAGGAAGAGGACCCCAGAAGGCCTCCCTGAGTGGGAAGGAAGCGAGGAAGACAGGAGGAAGGACTGAAGGAGGCATCACTGACAAGAGGTGGTGCAGGTTCTAGAAGGCCGGTGAGGAGGCGTCCGATGCAGGGGCGAGGCAGAGGCAGTTATAGGAGGCAGGCTTATGTGGTCTAGGAGATCTTGTGGCACTGTGGTGGACGTATCCGGTAGGTGGTGAAGAGGTGTGTCTTCAGGAGTTTCCTGAAAGTGAGGAATGAAGATGCTGCTCTGATGGAGGGAGTGCGTTCCAGGGCTTAGGGGCCCAGTGTGAGAAGGCATGGTGTCTGGTGCGGGTGGGTTTGCTGTGGGGGATGCGTAGGAGGTGGGTGCTGGTGGGTCTGGTGGCTAGAAGTCCGAGTTTCTGGTGCAAGTATGTGGTGTGTGGAGGTGTACACTGCTTTATAGACCAGACAGAAGCCTTTGAAAAACATCCTCTGTTTGACTGGGAGCCGGTGAAGCCTGGCCAGGACAGAGGTGATTTGTGAGCGCTTGGGAAGACCGAGGATGAGTCGGGCTGCAGAGTTCTGAATGGCTTGGGGGGGGGGGCACAGAAGAGAAGCACAGGCCCAGGAGGAGTGTTGCCATAGTTTAGGTGAGAGAGGATGAGAGATTGAACAGCTCATTGGAAGTCAGAGGGGGGCAAGATAGATTTAGGACGTCTGAGAAGGTGTAGCTGGAAAGAGCAAAATTTGACTATAGCTGCAATCTGGTTCCTCATGGATATGGTAGGGTCCAGGGTGACACTCAGATATGACAGGTTTAGAAACAGGAGTGTGAGAAGAGTTAGAGGAGAGCGCCCTTCCCCAGAGGTCATAGTCAGCCGGGAGTCCGGGGGGGGGGGGGTACCAGGAGGAACTCCATTTTAGATGGATTTAGCTTGAGAAAGTGGGAGGCCATCCAGTCAGAGATAGTGGAGAGACAGTTGTAGATGGAGGAGACTCTGAGGTAGAGCGGAGAATCCTCAGCATACTGATGAAAGGCAACCCTGTGGGTGACCAAAGAGGAAACCAGAGATTCTACGTAGACGTTGAAGAGGATAGGAGAGAGGAAGGAGCCTTGAGGGACACCACAAGTGACAGGAGTGGTGGGAGAGCGAGCAGGGGGGATGGAGACTAAGTGGGAGCAATCAGAGAGGAAAGAGGAGAACCAATTGAGGACAGTGCCTTGCAGTCCCATGCAAGCTTTGAGAATGTGGAGGAGTTTGTCAAGAGGAGGACAAGGAGTGCAGGGGATCTGTCATCTGTCATGGACAGCAGGTCATCTAGGATGTTGAGGATGGCTGTCCCAGTGCTGTGTCCTGGACGGAATCCTGATTGCTAGGTAACCAGGAGGTTTTTGGAAGTGATGTGATGTTGTAGTTGTGTGGAGATGTGTAACTCGTGCAGTCGTGTGAGGTATGGGATAATAGTGATGGGCTGGTAGTTGTCTAAAGATGAGGGGTCCAGTGTGGGTTTCTTGAGGAGAGGTGTGATTTGTCCAGTTTTCAGATCTTTGGGGATAGAGCCCTGAGTCAGGGAGGTGTTGATGTCGTTATTCCAGAAGGGGACAATAGAGGAAATGCAGGAGCAAGCAGCTCGAGCAGGACAGATGTCATAGAGGTGGGAGGTAGTTTTAGTTTTGTAGGGATAGAAGAGTGTCCGAGGTGATGAGAGAGGTTGACCAAGGGTAGGTTTCCCTGGCTGGGGCGGGGGGGGGGGGGAAATATGAGTGTGGGCACGCGGTTTCCAAGTCCGGTGATTTTATTAGTAAAGTGGTGTAGTAGGTCGGTGAAGGCTTTAATTGTGGGGGTGGTTTGGTTAGTGAGTTTATGATAGAGAAAAGTGTTTTAGCTTTGTTGGATGAGGATAGAAAAATGTTGGTTTAGTAAGAGGTTTTTGTAGAAACTATGTTTTGGAGGTATGTGGTGTGTGCCACTTTGAGAGCTGTAATGTGGGTGTTCGAGTCTTTCTAGTTTCCTGTGGTTCTGCTCAAGTGTGAGGAGGGAGTCAGAGAACCAGTCTGTTTGTGATTTGGGGGTGCTTTGAGAGGTGCAATGGAGTAGAGTGCTGTGGAAAATGTGGTGTTGATAGCAGTAAGTTTCGAGGTGGGATCTGAGTGAGTGTGGAGATTGAGGATAGTAAGGAAAGGTGCGAGGGTGTTGTCTGTGAGGAGTATGGTTTTCCTTCTGGGTGGTGTGTTGTCAAGTTTGGTGACGTTTTGAGAGTGTGTGAAAGGGACCATGTTACCCAGACCAGACAGGCAATGATATTTTTGTGTGAGAATAGGTCAAGGGTCTTGCCTGCTTTGTGTGTTGAGCGTGGTTGTATGGCATAAGTGGAAGAAATATGATTTTTTGTGGTGGTGGTGCAAGTGTCTGGGTTGAAGTCTCCTAGGAAGATGTGTGTGTGTTAGGAGAGCTTAGAGAGGGTGATGTGAGTCCAGTCTTCAAGGAAAGAGGCAGAGTAGCCCAGTTGTCTGTAGATGAGGTGGAAGGAGGTAGGAATGGCATTGGAATTTGTCAGTAGGCTTGCTTCATAGGAAGAGTAGGAGGGGAGTGGCAATGTTAAGACAGGATTTAAAGAGGATTGCTAGGCCCCCCTCCAGATTTGGAAGGGTGGTCATGGCATAAAATAGCATAGTCCGAGGGTAACAGATGAGAGATGACAGGGTGGTGGTATGGTTTAAGCCAGGTTTCTGTCAAGAAAGAGGGGGGCATTGTCAGTGATGAGGTCGTATATGTCATGACAGTGAGCAGGCATGGACCGACAGTTCAGAAGGAAAGGAAGCAGGAGTAGGCGGAGATGGAGGGAAGAAGAGGGATAAAGATGTTGTATTGAGTGTGTAGTGGCCATGATGTGTGTGGGTGCGTGCGTGTAGACATTACCTTCTGCACACGTGGGTGGCTCCCAGCGTTGTGAGTGGAGTCGTGTGGGAGTGAACCGGTAAGACGGACGTAAAACTGTGCGTTATCGGCGTAGCATTGGAAATCATGAGCGACTGAGGAGAGGGTTATGAAGGGGTGTAACATAAATGTTAAACAGTACCAGTGACAGCAGACTCCTGGGGGACTCCCCATTTAGAAGTAGACAGCTGGAATTCGAATGTATCCACTTTTACTCACCATAATCTGTTGGAAAGGAAAGAATGGAACCACTTGGTGCATAGTGTGTTGGCACCTGTCACCTGGGACAGGATAGTCTTTTTAGCAGAGTCTTGTGGTCCAAAATGTTGAACGCTGCAAAGAGGTTGAGGCACACCTGGAGGGCTGGCTGGTCGTTTTACATATAGTTCAGGCGTTGTTCCCTAATATCTAAGAGGGCAAGTTGGGTGGCTCTGCAAGGCCTAAAGCCAGACTGCCTGTCTGTCTTCCAATAGGTGATGCTTTTACAAGTGTTCTGTAAGTTGGATGGTGTCTGCCTTTTCAAGGAATTTGACTATGGAGGTGATGTTAGAAATCGGCCTGTAGTTGCTGGTGTCTAGGGGGTCAAGTCCTGTTTTTTTGAGTAGTAGTGTGACCTAGGATTCTTTGAATGTTTGCGGGGGGGGGACAACTTCTTTAAAGGAGGCATTGATGTTAGCTATAGGTCCTGATAGGGTGGTGCTACATTCTATTATGATGGTTAAGGGGCATGGATCTCCTGGGCACCTAGTGGGGTGGAGCGAGTTCAGAATGTTTTTCACCCGAGTCATCTATGGGGTTGAACGAGAAGATGTGTGAAGGGGTGGCCAGACCAGGTGGGTCTGGTAGTGTCTGGTCGCTGCGAGAGATGTCCTCAGAAATGCACGTGCGAGTCTTCAATGGACTGGTTAATCGTCTCTATTTTGTCTGTGAAGAAGTCATGGATTTGTTGAGCCCATGCGTGTGAAGATGGAGGGGCTTCTGTAATGGGGGGGGTTCTTTAGTGTGTTGAGGATGGCAGAGTGTTCTTTTGTTGAGTTGCCAGCTTGGTTTATGCGGCTGGAGAAGGCAGATTTATTTGCCTCTGTGATTGACAGTCAGTAGTTTTCATGCAGAGAAGTGAGTTTAGGTTTGTTAATTGGGCATTTGTTGTAGATCCAAGACTGAGGTCTTTTTCTTTTCATTACTTTCCAGGGTGAACCAGGGATGACTGCGTCTTTTTTTTTTGGTTTGAGGATTTGGATAGGGGCAGCCCCATCCAATGCTGAAGTGATAGTTGAGTATAGTCCGTCTACTACATTCTGGCAGTTGCTGTTCCCGGGCTGAGGAGTGTAAGACAAGTGTGTACGTAGAAGGTGGCTGTTTCTGGCTGCTGCGAGTGTAGGTTTGGGTCTGCCCCAGGTGCAGCTGTGTCATGCGGGCTTTGCCTTTGTCGTGGAGTTTGTCAATGTTAACATTATGTATACATGGCATTTATATAGTGTCCCATACCACCGAAGGTTATCCAGATGCTGTGGTTGTTTGTCGTTTTTGGGGAACTCAGAAGGCTTGTTTGAAGAGGTGGATCTTGATTGCCTTCTTGAAACGTCCCATGCATTTTGTTTCAGGTGTTGGCAGAAGTAAATCTGAAGGAGTGGCTTGCTGCTTTGTTTTGTCAGATTCTTGGTATTTGCAGTAGGTTTTCGATGGTTGATCATAGGGGTTTTGATGGCATGTATGGGTGTATTATTTCTTTAAGATATGCTTGTGCTTTTGGGCTTCACACTTTGATGGTGAGAGATTTGTGTAGAATAATTTGTTTGACAGGAACCCAGTGGAGGGTTTTCAGCATTGGTGAGGTGTGTGCTTGCTTGTTTCCGTTTTTGACGATCCAGGCTGCATGATTATGGATTGATTGTAGGGGCAAGAGTTGTGTTTAGAGGCTGTTGCCATAGTTGAGTTTGGCGCCTATAATGGCTCTGGCGTTGGTGGCTAAGAGGTCATAGGTGAGGATTGGTTTAAGCTTTCACGTAAGCCATAGGTAGAAATTGTTCGACTATCATGGCATTGGTTTGAGTGCACACTAAGAGGCAGTACAGTGCCTAGAGTTTCACTTGGTTTTTGGTGGCTATTGTGGTGTTGTCAATTGTGAAAGTAAAGTATTCTTTGGAGAGTCTGACACACTAAGTGAAAAAATAAGGAACAACTGATCTAACAGACATTAAAGAAAGAAGGCAGGTTGTGTGAGAAATAGAGAAATGCAAACTTCCAACTATTTGAAAGAAATACATATACAAAGTGAACATATGAAAGTGTAAGAAAGCTAAGCATGAATCCAAATTACTACTGTGATGTCAATGACCCGTGTGTTATTGAATGTCCTCCATTTTGTCAGCCATCCACGTGTGAATGACATGAAAATCCAAAATGTGTAAATCTCCTGAAACCATTAAGTGATTCCAGTACATGACACATTGGAAGCAAATACACACGTGGGTCATATGAAATGTTTATTTACTTACCAGTTGTATCTTCATTTTGCTGTACCCTTCTTAGGTGTTCTCTTTTTTTTTGTAAATGTTGAATTTCATCCTCCATTGAGGATATTAAGGAGGCAATTCTGTTTTTTGGGAAAAAACAGCGAAGTTAGCCAAGAGGAGGGTTACTCAATTTTTTTTTTTTAAGTACCACTCATTTTCTTTTCAGCATGAGTAAAACCGTGCAAAATGCAGAACAAGAAAACATTAATTTAACATCATGAGGATCATGTATAATGTATGTATGTATTCTATAGAAAAAACAAGTCCGATTTCTGGAAATATAGGCAAACAGATTCACACACAAAAGAATAAAATTTCCGCAGTGTACTGTTTAGGGACACTCCAGTGGGAACCTCAAGATCAGGGAGGGTTCATCAAAAGAATGTAGGGAGAGCAGAAAGCGGTAAAAGCCAGAGCAAATGATGTCAGAAAGGAGACAAAGGAAGATGCAAAGTCATAAATAAATTTATAGACAATGCATAGATTAATTAAATGCATACGATACGAAAAAGGGAATCAAGACAGAGTCAAGATAAAGGGAGAGATGAGAGATGAACGAATCATTTGGAAAAAAGATAAACAGAAGCATAGAAAACGGATAGCAGAGGAGCCATGGTGTAAACTGCGAGACCAATGAGAAGGGCAGCAGTCACATATGACAAAGATCACTGTGAAGATAAAGCATTTAGCAGTATTAAAAGTAAAACACTGAGACTACTGTGGGTATAAATGTTCAATTTTAAACAAAAGAAGAAATGAGGGTCAGGAAGGAACTAAATTGGATGTCATGCCAAGACTGAGTACCCATGAAGATAGTGGGATGGGGCGGGGAGCTGTAAGAAATGTTCTTGACGGAGGTAGGAGAGTGAAAGGAAGATGGGGAAAACTTAATTGCAGTTCTAAAAGTGTTCAGATTAGGAAAGTGTGAAGTTATCCAGGATTTGATTTTTAAAACTCACTTGGAAAGAATGTTGTGAATGACTGAGAAAGAGTAAAAAAGACACACCTTTAAGACTTATCAGCATAGACATTTCAAAGGTCAAAAGAAGAGGTCATAGTTCTCAGAGGAATAGGTGAAGAAAGTAAACATAGAAGGTTATAAGATGTATTCTTATGGAACCACAGAGTAAAGAAGACAAATGGAGAGGTGAACATCCAATAAATGTAACTGTAAAGAAACTGTTCATTATAACCGCAAAAAGGGGAAGACAGCCCTATGTGATATGTAGAAACAACACTGATCAACAGTGTCAAAAGCAGCTGAAGATGAATGATGGCAACAGTAAGATAGATAGTAATTCATAGAACTGTACACAATACAGACTGAGCTACAAGCTGTAAAAAAGAATTCGGATAGAGAATAGAGTGGAGTCATGAAAGGGAGATGGAAAGGAAGTTACAAGGAAAGGGATGGATCAAATAAAGATTTAAGCAAGAAACGAATAAAGACATGTTTGAAAAGGGTAGCAAATTGTACTCAAGACAAGAGATTAGAGGCAGTTAGACAGAGGAAATGAGTGGAAAGGGCAGAGGGTCACATAGGGGTGGCAGTAAGATTATCTCGAGCTGGGAAAAGAGAAGTTCTATGTAAGAGATGGGTGTGGAATCAAAGATGTGCCCAGGAATGTTTTGGTAAGAGGGATTAAAAGACAAAAAAATGTGCGTCTCACTTGTAGTGAAATAGCTTGCATGGTCACGTGGAGAATGGGGCAACATAGAATAGTTTGGCGAAGGATGTGTTCACATTCTGTTATTTTAAACAGTCAAGTAAGTGAGCAGTTTAAGAAGTGAACAATGTTTGGAAATAAGCTGTGTGGATGTTTGAGACGCTAGCTGAGGGAGGCCTCAAACTAAGGAAGCGCAGACCAAGAATCTGTACTTTCTTGTATGGACCTGCTTTGCAGATGGTGTGCTCAGCAAGGGCGAGAAATTAACTACTTTGACAATTTAAAACTTTTAAACATTATTCATGTCATGTGAAAATAAATCTTAATAAAAGATAGCATGTTGGAACCCCACATGCAAATGTGAGGACAATTCCTGTCCTGCAAGCAGCCCAACGTTGCTGTGATCGAGGGCTTTGATGGAGTGCCCCCCCCCCCGCCAAGAACGGCACATGTGGCTGCAAAAATGGTGACTGTGATGTCCAGAGATGCCTGCGTGGCAGCTTCTTAGGGTGAAAAAGGGGCTTGGAGTAGGAGAGTGCCCTGCCCAGTGGCTGTACATCGTGTAGGGGGAAGTCTCGAACCGCTGGAGTGTGTGGAGTCCCCGAACAAAGCAAGCAAGGAAGGAGCGTGTGGCGCCATTCACCCCACACAGGAGTTGAGGTGAGGACGCCACAGGAGATCCTGTGATGGGCCCCTCGGCGAGGAGGGGAAGCAGTTGCAGATTCCTGAATCTCCTGCAGACTCACCAAGGTGCTTCTAGATTGCCACCTTGCCCGGGGGGGGAATGATCCTTTGGAGACCCTAACGGGCAGTACAGCAGTGGCACTTTATTTAAGTGAATTTATATAGTGTTAGGGCCCTGGGGCATCCAAATGCTCTGGTTACATGGAGCAGCGGTACAATGGACAAAGCATGCATCTCGCAGAACACCGTGATTTGCCTTTACTTCAGGACAAATCTTGGTGTGCCCTGGTGCAGTGCTTTCTATAGTACACCAACGGCAACAAAGATCATCCTAGCTGGCCGCGGGTGAAGCCTCGGGGATCTGGAGCACTACTAGCAAGATTGTACAGCTGATTCCAGAGGATCTGTGAGACTCCGCTTGGAAGGGCTACTGTTGCAGGAGTCTAACCTACAGGGACTACAACTCCAAGGAGCGTCTCACCCCTTTCTGATTCCCTTTATAGCTAAAGTACTGGAAAGAGCACAGTACCTCTGCACCAACTCTTTCATCTCCTGGCACAGCAGGGACCTCTGACGGAGCAAGCGGGAGGGGAGAACCACGGCAGCACTGGGTAGTCAAACTGTCATGGAACTGGCATCCCTGTACCAATTGCGTGTTGGGCTCCTATATATGATAAGGAGTGATATATACTAATACTCTCCTGTGTAGGGCCCACCTGCTGCTCTTCAGTATGCCAAAAGCCAAGCACATGGACTCTCGCTCTTCTTCGCTTTGCAGCCTGTGGCAAATACCGACGGAAGCACTTCGAAGGAGGCCTCCTGTGGTGCGCACAAAACTATGTCCACTTCAGCCGATTGTCTCCCACTCGCTTTTGCCGACAATCCGAGCACTCTTTTTGCTGAACTTTAAGACGAGATGAAAACAGATTACCGATCTGAGATGTCACTTCTTAAGCATAAATTTAAAAAGGAACTTACGAATGTTCGAAGAGAGTTGTAAGATCTTACGTAATGGATCAATCACAAGGAGCAAGATGATGAAGCGGTCATTAGCGCCCTAACAGACAATGATGAGCACCTTCAAAGACATGAGACTAAAGCCTACACGTGGAATGATCAACACAAATGAAAAACAGAAAAAGAAGAGACTCTCTGAATACGTTTTGTACAAGAATGTGATGATAGAAATGACCTAGAAAAGTACTTGGTAGGACTTTTCAAACATCTTAAATGGAACTTTCTCCCCGAGCTCTTCTCTGCTTCGACAGGGCATGCAGAGTTTGATGACTAATAAGAGAACAAGGATATTGTGATGAAATTCTGTTTATTCAAGACACAAGAACCAATTCTAAAAATGGCGATGGAGAAGGGGACTATTCAGTTTAAAAGGAGCATACTCCAACCTCTCCATGATTATTTGGGGGGGAAAAGGAGCTTCAAACCACTCACGGACGCGCTTCGCGGGATGTATATTCGCTATAGGTTTACCTTTCCGCTTGGCCAGTCATTTACTAAGGATTGTGTCTTTCACATGGTGATGGATTTAGAGGCCATTAAAGAAATACTGAAACATTCATAACTGGACCTTGCAGGTTCCGAGCATCAATCTCCACCACACCAGCTCGAACCAGCCCCCCACCCCTCCACCCCAGCGACTGTTTTGGTAAACAGTCAAGAAGACAGCACAGAAGAGGAAATCGCAAGATTCAGAGGGTTCTTAATGAATTTAATGTTGCCAAAATTTGGGATGCATTATCCTTCATTGCTTACACACTACTGTATATTTCTGAATAAGGACATGACCACAATGGGCTGCAAAGAGTTTAGTTTATGCTTAACCTTTTTTCTATACATTGGCTGGGGGGGGTGCTGTTCTTATGGGAATGAGTCTACAACCAAGGTTCGATTCCTTGTTCAGGCCAACACAGCGCTAAAATACCTTCAAGTCCTTAGCACTCTATAAATACATACAATACAATACAACCATTTTAGCTTTTTTTATAATTTATTACGTTTTTCACATTTAACATTAACAATACAATTAAATACATTAATTCAGGATATCATATACTGCATGTACATATCAAACATTTAGCTCAATCAAATAAACTAGGCTCATAGTAAAGAAGTGCACTCGCGAGCAGGTTAGGCATAGTAGCAACATAACATTGACCAATAGTTACAGAATACGGCATGGTAACAATGAGAGAGTCATGGTTATTCACGACCAGAGGAAGGAAATGATTTGTTGCCACCACCGAGGGCTCCATCCCACACACCCATCTCATATATATGTACCAAAAAATGCAGAATGCACATTGTAGGATGCCTTAGGAGGGTACATTTAAAACAGTATCAGCATGTCTATCAGAGAGGTATGCACGTAGGGCTGCCCATATATCCTTAGGGCGCTGCGTAATGGGCATCATAGCACGCAATACACCCTCAGTCTAGCTGCACTAAAGAAGCGCACACCACCAAGCATCCACTGATGGAGATGTTGCACTCCTCCACTTTCTGGCAACTTCGCTCTTTGCGAGGCCAAAGGCCACATTCAAAGGTTTGCCCTGCAGGGCATCTCCACCTGGCAACTTGCTCAAGACACATACCCCCACCTCCGGACCAATGTCACATTGCACAACTAGCAAAATCCTTCCACATACTGCACTCCAATATGCCCCAATCTTGGGACAAAGCAATGGCAAACGCATAAAGTCAGCGTTCTCCTGTGCGCATTTGGGACAGCAGTCATCCGCTCGTCCACCAAACTTAGACAGTCGCTTTGGTGACATATATGAAGTCATTAATTATCGGTATTGTATCAGGCGCAACCTCGGGGAGACGGACATGTTCTTAGTGAGGATGCACACGTCACACCACTTCGAGTTGATCAGGTTCTCACCAAGCATCTCAGTACAAGCTACTTGAGCAAAGGTCAGTGCCACCAATTTGTTGAGCATAAAGCATCTATAGAGCAGTGTGATTTCATCAGAAGGGCGCGGAAAGTCAGACCACACCAAGGCCATCCTAGCACGCAACCTACGGTAATTGAACGGAAAGATGGGATGCCAACTCACCTTGCCCGCAGCAAGTCCAACAAGGAGGTGAATGTTCCATCAGGGCATAGGTCACGATAAGTCACAACACCAGAGTCTTGTCATTTATGATAGAGGGGCTCTGCCTCATCTATGGTCAGGTTAGGATTCCCCCCACTCCCCCATGTGAAGCACAAACGATGATGTGATTCCTGCCTTAAACAGGAGTTTAATCACATTCCAGCTCCTCTTCCGTCACCCCAGTCATCCATGTTTTCCCACTCGATATGAGTTTAAGCGGAGGTGGTGGGGTCCTTGGCAGAGGAGGACTGAGTGGTGGACTTCCTCGCCCTCTTCACGGGCAGAGGCTCCTGCGGTGGGGGCTCTTGAGGTGGCGGTGCCGGTGGCTACTCTCTTGCTATGAGTTGCGCCACCTGTGTGGCCAGTGTCGTCATACTCTTCACCATTAGTTGTTCGAATTCTGTTCGCTGATGAACATGTTGGATTGCGGGGGTAAGGCACGGCATCGCTGGTGACACTGTATGCGGAAACAACCAAGGCGCTGGTATTGAAGTCAATCGCATTTGCTGCGTTTCTCTTGGTGGTATCACCGAGGTGATAGGGTTTGGGATAGGACTTAGGGTCCTGGCCTTCTCTCTGCCGGGGACTGTCCACAGCATTTTGGGGGTCGCTGCCCCATTGTCCGGCGCTGGTCTCTCTCGAGTGTCTTTTGTTACCTGCGTCACTTCCGCCTCTGTGGCCAGTGTCGCGATGGATGTCGCTCTTGCTGTCGGGGCCGACACCGCATCTGGTGGCGGCCTGGACGTCTGAGCCGGTGCCGGTATGGGCGTCGCAGCCGGCGTCGGTCTCGTAGTCATGGCTGTCATTGTTGACGGTGTCTGTTTGGGTGTCGGTGCCGATGTCGACTTGTTCGCCGTAGCCGGTGTCGGGCTCAGCGAGGGTGCCTCTCTAGGCCTCACAACCGTTGTGGCCTTGATGAATGTAGACGAAACCAGAGTCGTCTTGGGTTTCACAGGGGCAACTCTGGCGTCCCCCTCCTCTATGATGCAAATGTCACGGTCGTCCCTCGCGTTGCGTCTTCGTAAGGGACAATCCCTGTCTGTGGATGAGGATCACGACCATGACCTGGATCAAGATCTCGGAGAGTATGATCGCCCTTCTCTAGCATGCCTAGACGATGGGTGGGAGAGACTTCTACTTCTGCGTAGGTCCTCAAATCTCGACCGCCTTTGTTTAAGCGTTTGAGGTCATACGTGTGCAATCTTCACACTCTTTGGGGTGCCTCACGTGCCTGCTGCCTAGGCACTGTAGGCATAGTTTGTGTGGGTCCGTGATGGCCATAATATGCTTGCACTTTGAACAGTGCTTAAAGCCTGCCTGGGGCGGCATGTTGCTGCGTGCCTCGTGCACGTGCGGCAGGGCCCTGAGCCTGTGCGGCCTCTAGCGTGCGGGGGAGCGGTGTCGGACGTACCTTGACTCCCTGGCGCTGTCGTCGAATGTTGATCGTAGAATTAGAGTTTTGATTTTAGTTTGATTCTTTTTGGTGCGTCGGATGGAGCGTGTCCTTCGACGTGCTCTCAGATCCCTCACGGGAAGAAAAAGAACAATGGCCGCTGCGCAGGAGGTCCCCTATATGCACTCGGTGACGTCATCGCGCACCAACACTGGCCATAGAGCCGTGCGACGCCGGTGGGAGCCGCGTGTGCAGGAAGGGGGCTCCCTCTGCTGGCCGAGGGGAAAAGTTTTAAGAAAAAACTCCCAGACCCCAACCTGTGGCTGGGGAATTATCAAGAAGGACTCTGCATACAAGAACATCGAGGTGATAACTTTTTAGTGTAATGTTACATTTTTACAATGACTGAACAGATAGGAAAATTTAGAATGTGAAGGAAAAGATAGATGAATGAATGGTTAAATGCTTGATGGCTGCTGGCGTCTCTGCCAGCGCATCCTGACCTTCCTGTTTGTGTGTGTGCGCAGAGTTGAACATGAGGACCAACGGAGGAAAATATACCTCTGGCAAATTCATGGATATCCTGTGAAACCTTGCATATCCCAGATCAATCTACAGCCCTTAACGAGCAGCACTTTTCTATGATATTCACATTTTTTACATTTAGGGCCTACATAGTTATTCACATGACTAGTTTTCACCCCATTTCAGGCCTCAGTAAAGTTTGCCAAACCTGCTCACTCCGGATGCTAATGAAGAAAGGATGGGAAGTAAATTTGCAACCTAGAGGTGAGAAGTGTCCTGCCCAAGCTAATCATTTGTTCTGGGAAGAATCTATTTACACTAGCTAGCAAGGAAACAGTGACCCACTCCCCTTTATGCAACATAGCCACACAAGAGACGTTTGTATCCAACCCTGGTGCCAGGATTCTGTCTCTGGGGCAGATTATTCCCTTTGTTAAGCTTACAGCAAAATGTGTATCCCTCTGTTTGGGTCCAGAAACTTTTATTATGTTGCAGTGGGATTATGCCCCATGGCAAGGAAGGACCCCTTCCCTTTGAAGATTGCATAACTGCTCCCCTCTGCTCACGAGTGCTAGGCTCAAAGAAAATTACTGGTGCCACATAGTCTAAACTTTGAAACCTTTGCACCTCCTGGTCTCTTACCATCCCCCCCTGTTACTACAGGAGTGAAAGGTCCATGCTTTGTTAATTGGATTTGTTCTGAACCATACTGGAATTGGACTATTCCAATGGTATACCTCCAGCTCGCCGCACCCAAGTCACCCAGCACCTGCCAAGACAACTTAAAGACTATGAAAATCCCTGAAGAGGGGTTCCCTAGCTGAACTGCGCCTCTCCTTTGGGCTAGTGGGAACAACTAGCCTGTGTTGCCAGGACCCAGTGTGCATACAACCCTAGCTTGATGTGAGACACCTCCAAGCCAGAGCTCCTGCCCCCATCAGACGTCGCCTGAAGGATCACCAAACCATTTTTGTAAGCCAGCTGGAACTGTAAGTACGAGCCCCGCCCCCCCATCTGCATCGCCCTCTATCCATCTCCAAGGGACCCCTCTCCTTGCTCATACCCTGTCCCTGGGACCCACAGAGAGGTGGAGATGGCCTCTGCTCTGTCAAGAGACCCTGTGGGAGTAAAAGGTGGCCACAATTGTGGGTTCCCTTCTCCAGTCTTTGGGGAATCCACTTACTAGGTATGTAGAGTGCTTGGCCCTTCCCCGGACCCTTCTTGTGCTCCTGCGTGTCCCTTTGCAGCACTGTCTCACAGAAGCACAACATCACCGAATCATTTTTGGCCCCACTGTGAACTTGCCCCTGGGGTCCTGCTGGAGAATGCTCTTGGTTCTGCCCCCCCCCCTCTGTGGACCCAACCCAAATCCTTGCTTTGCCAGTGTGGACCGCCCCCGCTTGTTAACCAAACCCAATGTTTGCTGCTTCTGTGTTGCATTTGTGTCATCCTCTGTGCTTGACATGGACTTGCATGTATTCTTAAGGGAACCATAAAATTAGTTTCTACCTAACCGCGTTGACTTTGAATTGTGAACTGCCTCATAAATTGTTACAGCAGTTCTCATTGCTCCAGTGGCTAAGTTTGTAATTGGCCCCATGTCACTTTGTTGCTATCAGAGGCCAACCCAAAGAGCAACAGTATTTTAGGCTTAGCGGTTAATAGCCTGAAGTAGAAACAAATATATCCAAGCCCACTTATGTTTTTTTCTTTAGTGGTTAATGCGTTTTGGCTTGCAGTGTGAACCCCATGCAGGATTCTAATTGCATTCTAACAACCTGCTGCTGGACTGCACTTCGGCGTCTCCTGTATCCCACTCCCCTGCATGTGCCAGGGAAGGGCTGTTCTGAGTTGGGGGGGGCTGGGTTCTACGGCACCCCCCCAAGGTGTGCTCAATGCAGGGACACCTACCTCAGAGGCACGCCTGCCCCCCCCACGCGTGCCCCCACCATTCTTTCATGCTGTTGTGTGCAAACTCCACCTACTGAAAGCAGCAATGCTTTGGGGGCAGTGGTGGGCGGGGCCTTCGGCCCCACCCATCCACCCACCTGCTCAGTGCTTGGGGTGCCACTATAGAAGTAAGGCATAGCAAACTATTATATGTAGGATTCTTCTATGCGAGCCCCTTCTTATCGATTTATGTCAGCAGCAACACCTCATGTCAGACTCACTGCCTTCTTTTACTCACAAAGCCTTAAGTACAGTATATTCTGAATGTTACTAAACAGACTGTATTTTGGTACGTTTGTCTCTGTTTCACAGGTGTACTGCTTAGGGTAACTTATCACTGCTTCCGGTTCCTGCATCGTTTTTCGAAATGTTTTAGCCTGACTGCTTTGCCGTGACTACAAATCTCCTTTGTGGGCACAGGGTTATTGCTCCACCAGTTAAACTCCCTGTTCAATGAAAGTTGCCTGGGCATTCTCACAAGTAGACAGAAGGGCTCTGAAAAATCGTCCCAACACCCATGGTCTGGTGCTCTTGATGCACCCTTGGTCCTTATTTGCAAAAGGATTGGTGTCTCTTCTATGCCCCTGCTTGGTTTTACGGTTGAGGAACCCAAAGTGTTCTCTGTTTTGGGGATCCCAATATGGGGATTTAGTATTACATTTGTAGTTCTGCCCCTAATGAGGAGGATGGCTTGGGTAGTGAGGTGTAAAAGGTGATAAATGATTTATTTTGTCCGACTTTTTCGTCCTTGTTTCTTTCTCAAAAGGGTGGTGCAGGGTGAGACCAACTATTCCCTGTTTTACCCTCTCCTGTGGGTTAATGTCTCTTCAATATTACACAACTTGAATATAATCTTGTTGTAGGTTAGTTTGTTTTTACTTTTTCTCATGGTTAGATACTGGAGATCAATTTAAGTTACTTTATGATGAAGGGATGCATTTCTTTTTCTTTATATTCTTTCTTCTTGGGGACTTAGACACTTCTGAGTGGAGGAATAGGGTGGGGGTGCTGGGGCCTCGATTTCAGTTAGGTTGTACTTTCACATTTTCAACGGTTGAGATCACCAACTGTATTAGTCTTAAGATCCTTTGGAGTTATTAATTTGATATCGTGGGTGTTGTGATGTGACTATGAGTAATGATAGTTACTGTTGGGGTGTATACCAAGAGTTACTGACTATCACTGAGTGGATATAACCTTATCTGTATATTTATGTGATTTTATATAGCATCTTTGGCCCAGAAAGGGCATCAAGATGCTGTGTATATATACAGAGGCATTAAAATGTGACCGGTGATACAAAGACAATTTAGACAATGTGGCTCAAAACGGCAGATGAATGTTACCAGCAAATACACTGATAGAGATATTGAAACCCTTCACACAGCTACAGGCAGGCGTTGACACCCTAGGGTACCCCAAACGCATCAGTACATGTAGTGAAGACATTTCCACCACAACCCAATATTGCCACATCAAAAGGGTCTGCATGCTGGAACATGTAGCGCGAGTCACAAGTTAGTAGACTGTAGGGCTGAGAGCATCGGGACAATGAAGGGCACATTAGATCAGATTCTTCCATGGACGGCGCCGTCACGGGGATTTAAATGGCCTGAGAATTTGGCGGGCTTTCTTCGTCTGCTTCTGCAACCCGATTGGTCGCCCCCAGCGATGCCAGCCAACATATTATTTTAAGAGCTTTTGTTATGCGTTATAAAAAAATAATATAAGTTCATAAAATAAAGAACTATAATATGAAAGACTATTTCAAATGAGAAGCGGTTGGATGCCCATAAAAGTGGTTGGATGCCCCCGGGCTCCGGGCTTAATCGCTATACAAAATCACACAAATA
>JAWWMD010000004.1:0-40816 GCA_035044885.1 Pseudobranchus striatus | reverse complement strand
AGGGTATTTCACATATTAAAAGGGGCTGAGGTCCTATTGTTTATAACTTTAAAACTGTGTGGACAATCTATTACTAGAGTGTTATTCCAATGGTTAAGTAAGTCTGAGAAGAAGGTGCATTATGGTTTAAGGTATCTAATCTACTCCTTAGAGAAGCCTTGGCAGCTCGTACACACTACCAAGTTATTAATTGTCAGTGCTTGCAGTTTTTATGCTAGGTAGGCCCTGGTAATTTTAATAACCTTTTGTGTGGGATTCCTGGATAACGATTAGTTATTGGTAGGGCCAGAAATTCCCGTCACAACATCCCAGAGGGAAAAGTTGGAATTATGTATGGTTATATACACAGGCTTTCACAATTCTGATCTGCTTAAAATAAACAGTCAGATATCTGACTGGTACCAGCAGACAAGCCCAAATATCTCTAGGTCTCATTGAACTTCACTGGCTACCTATAAACCAAAAGCATCAGTGACAAGACCCTCACTGCAGTACACCAAGGCCCCAACTCACCCAATTATGTAAAAATCTCACCCAGTCCTATGTGCCATGCAGACCATTAGCTACTATATAACCTTTATATGTTCCAAGAGCCCAACGCAGCAACATCCGGTGGCTGATCCTTCCATCTTCTACACTGAAAGAGTGAAGTCCTACCTGCTCAAAACCAACCATCTAACCACCTCATGACAGCAACCCAGATTTGGGACACTATACAATTGATGCATACAGAAATCAGTTTCAATTTAGATTCTCAACTAAACTACCATAGCTGGTCTTACTGGATCTAACCCTTGCTTTAGTTTGAGAGACCAAAATAAGTATGTGTTACCACCAAGACATCTTACAATGTCAACCCTAGCACTACATGCTTAAAAACAGCCATTGCATGGACAGAGTTCAATATATTAAAAAACAAAATGTACATAAAATAGTTTCATAAAAGAATGTGGGAACCATGCTTAGTGTTGAGAATTTAAATAATGCACAATGAGACTTTAACCTCTTCAACTAAGACTATAGTGCTAATCTAAGTGATGCCAATACTGCTGCACCATGCCATGTCTCGGTAGAATCTCAGGCTGAATCACCAGAGTGCTGCACTGTTCTCTGGGTGTGCCACTGAACACGTTTACCCACAGACTAAGTCCTGGAGAGGAACCTCATCCTGCCAGCAGGTCTATGGCCTGCTGAGTCACCCTGCTACACCGACTGACCTGCAGGATTGCACCACTGCACTCTTGCCTGCCCCCCCCCCCCCTCGAGGGAAACCCTGCCTATGTTCCTCCTACAATTTATCCCTCCCCCCCCCACACACACACTGCATCCCAACCCCTTCACTGACCCACCCCTCTTCTGGAGCCTTCCGGCAGGGCTGCTTAAGTGCAGCATGCCAGTCAGCATGCTCCTAGCATACGAGCTCCCGTCCCACTTCGGAGATTCCGGCTCTGCTCTAATTATCCTGCTATAATTCTAAGTTACATCTTCCAGCTCCTGGTGTGCTGTGGCCTCACTAGGCCTTGGTCTGGGAACCTAGTAGCCAGCCTCTCCAGCTTGTCCCAGACACATGCTGTCTTCTCATCTTAACATCTGAGCACTAACTATAGATTGGCAGCCACCATGCCGGTTCCCTTTCACTGGTTAGTGCTCATGATTAGCCTGTGCTGTGTCCAGCTAATTTCACGTGTTACTGACCAGCTGGCACGACAAATACAAAATTACCCACTTGAAACTCTTACTTTGGCCCTGAAGGTTAGAAGGCTCTCAAGGTCTTAATTGTAGGGAAGTTCTCTAGTTCTTCAAAAGCCTGTATTACATAGAGGTGGTAAATACAACGGGTGGCAAGTTTATCAGTGGACACATACCCCTTTACAGAAGGCTCAAACATCAGTATATCAAGATGTAAATACAAACCCACTATTACTTTGTCAGTGGCAATTTCATTAGTACCAAAAGAAAAACCCGTTGCTACAGCAGTGCAGAACGTAAAGTAGAATACTGCTAGCCACTGGTAAACTATACCTGAAAATCTAGCCTGCTACATGCTGATCTAAGATGCCACAACAGACACGCCATGGAAACAAAATGGGGTGTCCCAAGGATCTGCCATTTCACCTGTTTTCAGCATGCATGTCAAAGCCCTTCATGATCTGCTCCTGCACAAGTCACATGACTTCCAAATGTATGCAGGAGAGTTAAAAAAAAAAACAAAAAAAAAAACACCATAACTGAATATCTCCAACACCATCCAAGCTCAGATGAGCAAGAACAGACTGTGCCTAAACAGAAGTACTGTTGATCTGTACACCCCAAAGTCTAAAACCTTTACACCAAACTCATGCCTCCTTCAAAAGTCAAGAATACATCTTACCTGCAAAGGATGCAGTAAAATTGGAAAATTTAACTTTTTGAGACTCTGGTTCTTTTAACAGGTCCCATTCGGCTCAACTCTAGTTGGGACCTCCCACTGCCAGGTGGCAGCATTGGAACTCACTTTTCAAAGTACGTACATCTTTAAATTTGTTCTTGGGGCCCCAAAACGCTCATTTGTCAGGACCCGCCCCATCCCTGGAACACCAGTTACCTTTTAAGCTAAAGCAGTTAAGGCAGCACAGCTACAGGGGGATGTGAGTGTGGAGTTTTGAGCCAAACAGGACCGGTTAAGAGAACCAGAGTCACCAAAAGGTAACTTTCCTGTTATCTAACACAAGGTCCTGGTACAGCTCCCAACTCTGGCTGGGACAGGCTCCCAAAGCCGGACCCTGTGGGGGAGGGGGGGGAGGGGGAGAGCAGCTGTTGGGAAATCCTAAAGCATATTGCCCAAAACAGGCATCTGCTTGCAAGGAAGCATCCAGCGATTAGAACTTACAGGAGGCGCGAGTAGCAGCCCACGTAGCCACCTTATAAATGTTGACTGAAGACATGTCTGGCAAAAGCGGTTGATGCTGCTTTTGCCCTGGTGGAGTGTACACGCCGACCTTCTGGAGGCAGCCTATAAGAGTTTGTAGCATTTAGAGATGCACAAAACTATCCACAGTGCAATGGATGCTTTAGAAGCCTTGCTTCCAGGGGACACGTCTCCATAGGGGACAGGTTTTCAGCCTTGCAAAACTCCTTGGTACGATCAAAGGATAAAGGCAGGGAACGTCATACGTCCAGATGATCCTGAAAACATTCAGCAGAATCTTCAAGTTCTGGGAAGAACAGAAAAATCTCGTGAAAGAAGTTTTCACCTTGAGGACAAAATGTGGAGGAGTCCAAAGGACCACCTTGTCCCTGTGGAAAACAATGTAAGGTTTAGAGGCTGACCAGGCCTCCAGCTGACTGACTCACTGCTGCATGGAGGTAGACACCAGGAAGGCAGTCTTCCAGGTGAGCAGGTCCAAGTCACAGGACACCATAGGTTTCAATGGCTTATGCATCAGCCAAGCTAGAACCAAGTTCAGATCCCACAATGGCGTGGGGGCACGAGTGGACAGGTACAGATTTTCCAGGCCCACTAAGTGCCTTTTGACTACATCATTCCCAGGGAGAAACTCATCTGGAGAATTCCTGTAGGCAGCAATGGCTGACAGGTAGGTCTTTCAAGAGGACAACCTAATCCAGTACCTGTGGGCAGAACATTAACAACCTCCCATCAGAGGCTGTTGGGGGTGGGGGGTGACACTGCCCCAGGGCCCAGTGAGAAGCACAGCCACTTGCTTTTATACTGTGAGCAGGTAGAGACCCTCCGTGCTGCAATCACCACCCTGAGATGGTCATCCGGCAGGCCCAGGTGAGTCAACACCAACTTCTCAGAAACCAAGCTCTCAATTTCAGCGATGGAGGGTTGGAGCACACAGCCCTGCTGTTGAGACAACAGATCCTGAGAGCGGGAGAATCATGGAGAATTGTCCTTGACCAGGGAGAGCAGGTCAGAGTACCAAATCTGGTGTGGCTACACTGGAGCCACTAGGATCAGGGAGCAATTCTCAACTTGCCTGAATCTGCATAGCACCCTCTGAATCCGAGGAATCTGAGGAAATTCACACAGTTCCTTGTCCGACCAGCCCAGTTGGAAGGCATCTGCGAGGGAGCCCTGACCCCAACTTGACCATGAGCAAAACAAACATTTCACATTGCTCTGGGAGGCAAAGAGGGCGATCAGTGGAGTACCCCACTGCTGGAAAAATCAGGTGTGTAGCTACAGGACTCTATTCCCACTGGTGGGGGAGTGGACTGAGACTGTCCACTTTCAGGTTATACACTCCCAGCAGACAGGCGGAGAAGAAAAGTGCAGTGGTCCAAGGCCCATTCCCACAGCTCAATTGTAAGGTTACAGAGTGGAAGGGAGCTGGTACCACCCTGCTTGTGGATGTAATACATAGTGGTGGTGTCTTCTGTCTGGACCAGGATAGTCTTTCCCTGGAGGCTTGGGAGGAACGTCTTGAGTGCCAGAAAGACTGCCTTCAGCTCTAGGAAGTTTGTGCGTGACCTCTCCTCTGGATCCCAGACCGTGAAGATTCAAGGCTAGGGTGTGCTGTGCCACCCCCCCCCCCCCAAATCCCCCAAACTTGGAGAAGTTTGTGGTGACTGATCTGAGAAACGGGCAGGCAGAACAGGGCTCCCACAAGGGGGTTGCTCTCATCCGTCCATCATAGGAGAGCCCGCTTCAGGTCCTGAGACAACAAGATCATGTCCCACTGGACTGCAGAGCACTTGTCCCACTGAAAGGAGAGGCAGATCTGCACCTCTTGCATCCTCGCCCTGACATGGAGCATGAGATGGATGCAGAATGCCATCAACTTGAGTAATCTCTGGTTACCACCAAGCTTGTAGTCTGTTTGCAGCCAGGAATTTCTGGACGATCTTGTACAAGTTGCAGACATGGTCTGCAAGAGGAAAGGCCAATTCATGTATCCTATCCAAGACCTTGCCAATTAACTGCAGAGACTGTTGGGGGTCAAGACAAACTTTGGCTGGTTCACAGAGCAACCAAGGGATGCCACAGTGCTCAGTGCCTGTTGAAGACAAGAGTCTGGTGAGCTGACTGAGCACGGAGGAGTCAGTAATCAAAATAGGGATAGGCCTGTATCCCCCAACTCCAAAGGTTGGCCGCCACCATGGCCAAAACCTTTGTGAACACTCTGGGGGGGGCACATTCAGGCTGAAGGGCAGGGTCTTTGTACTGGTAGTGATTACCCTCCAATACAAACCTGAGGTACTTCCAACAGTCCTTCCAGATGGGAAGATTAAAGTCCATGTCCGGCAAATCCACCGTGCAAAGCCAATCCCCTGGTTCCAGCACCTGAGTCAGCATTTTGAACGTATTAAAAATACGGATTTAAATCTTATTAATCTAGGATCGACAAACCTTTCCCCGGGTCCTTTTTTGGAACCAGGAAGTACTGGAAGTAAAAGCCAGACCCCTTTTTAGTCCTCTGGGACCAACTCTGTTGAGCCCAGTGACAGCAGATGCTGCACCTCCTGGGACAGTTCCAGTGACTATCTGGCGGATTGGAGGGAGGGCTAACAAGTAGTCCACCCTGATAACATGCAGCACCCAGGTATCCTGGGTGATAAGCACCCAGTAGCTTGCAAACTGGGATCCTCTCCCACCCACAGGAGTAGAGTTGACCTCGATGGACAGTTTATCCTGCCCCCCGGGAGTCAGACCTCTTTGGATCCGGAGCTGGGACAGGGCAGTCTGCTTTGCAGCACGGGGATGAAAACTGCACCTCTTGGCCAGAAGCCCCTGTGGCTGCTGGTTTCTCTGAAGGCACCACACAAGCCTGGCAGGCTGTGGACGGTTTGTAGGTCCTGCTCATATATGTGTGGAGATGAGACAGGATTTTGGCCGGCACAACGTTGGACTTGCAAGTCTGCAAGACCTAGTCAGTGGAACCCAAGAAGAGCTCATGCCCATTGAAGGGGAGGTCAGTGACCCTATCCTGAATGTCTTCATTCAGGGTAGTTGAGTGAATCCAGGCATGCAGAGCATGGACACCATGGCATTGGACGTGCCTGGCCACCATGTCGGCCTGGTCCTTGACCATGTGGAGCCAAAAAATGTATTCCTCATGAGCCTCCTCTGGGAGGAAGTTGAGGAACTGCTGAATGAGCTCCCACCAAAGCAAGTTGTAGTTCACCAGGATGCCTGCAAAGTTAGCATGCTGCATGGCAAGACCCCCTTGGAGGTAGATCCTCCGCCCCCCCCCCCCAGTTCTCCCAAGCTCTGGTCTCCTTGTCCAGGGGGCATTTTCTGGGAAGCCAGTCCTTTGCCCTTCCCCCACAGCCAAAATTATGACTCCCAAGTGTGCCTGGGGATGTGAACGTAGCATCGGTTCCTCAGAGGGGAGCTTACATTTGGTGTCTATGGCCCTGCACAAAGGGCTTGGTGTGAGGGTGCTTCCACAACCCTTAGGCCAGCTCCAGCAGGGCTGGATCAAGACCAGGAACTTTCCAGCACAGTGTCTGAGGATGTGAGCTTAGAAAACATGCCCCCTGGTTGCACTGGGGCTGGACACAGACAGTCCAAGGCTTTCACAGCATGACCCACTACCATGTAAAATTGCTTAGCTGGAGACGGACTCAGATTTGGAGCTGGAATGCCAAGGGTGTTTCAGCACCTCGGGGTGAGCTAGAGTGACTGGGACAGAGAGCCCTGGAGCTGCAAGGGGTGGGGTGGGGTTGTGTCCATGCCCACAGGTGCAGGGGCTGGACCCACAGGGATCAGAGCCTAGGGGGCATGCCCCTAGAGTGTTCATAGGCCAGAACGACCTGCTCAACCTGTGCCAGCATCTCTGGAGACAGAAGCATGGGAGATGGAGCTGAAGGGCCTGGAGTGATGGATGGGGCCCAGGGTCCATATCCATGGGTGCCGCATGAGAGCGCGGAGCGGCAACCTCCACCTGAATCTGCAAGGGTTCCACAAGTGGCCCAGGTACACTAGGTGCACTCTGCTCTGGGAGAGTTGGGGGGGGTGACCTGTTTGACTGGAGCTGGAGGGGCAGCCATGCCAGAACCCTCCGAGAAGGTAGAGTCAGATGTGCAAAATCTAGGAATTTGTCCAGGGAGTCCAAAATAGAGTCTGGAATCTCCGTGTGAGGGGACAAGGCTAAGCACTCTGAAGCTGTGGGTGACTGGATGCTCTCAGGCTCCTGGACCAATGGGCCAGACAAAGGTGGGGCCAAAAGGGGTCCTGTAGGCAGGACTGTGAGGTCCCTCACCTCAGGCTCTGGACTGGACTGCACAGGAGCAAGAGGTGGGTCAAAGTTGGGACTTTGCTCCAGAGCCAGATGGTGGTGGTGCAAGCACTTGTGCCGCCTCGACCCACCCTCCTCACGGGTTAGCCTGGGCTGGTGTGGGAGAGGGAGACTGAGCTAAGGGCTCAGTGAAATGCAGCACCCCAGAGTTACTCCCCAGACGGGTGCCTGGCTCAGCTGGCCCCTTCCTGCTCTGATGTTGGCAGAGCAGTTTTGAAGTAGGAGGTGCTTGAGGGAGACCTCTGCCTCAACCTCCGCAGCAACCAGAGCTGGGGGTGGCACTGGACCCAGGGAGCCTGCAGGCTCACCCTTGTATCTTGGGACATGGAGAGGGACAGAAGCCAGAGCAAACCGCACCTCTGGAAGATACAGCCAAAGGGCTGATGCTGCACTCCAGAATGCGCCCCCCCCCCCCCGTCGGACCCAACACCCCTCCCTCAAACCAGGACTACGATGTCCAGGTAGAACAAAGTCCTGGTCCAAGGGGAGCCCCAAAGGGATGCACACAAGATGTTATCTGCACATGGGTAGTGCCAAGAACCAGAGCTGTACTTGTGGGTGAGGAGCCACACGACTCAAAGGCTACGCTAGATTCGGATCCAGAGCCGTGCCAAGTACTGACCCTGGGTGCCCACGTGGGCTGGCCTCCAGCCACGAATAAAGGCAGTGGTCTCAGCCGGGACCTGACCAAGCCCCTTCATAAGCCAGAGGCAGTTAGAGTGCCCTAGGCTGCAGGACCACACAAATCAAACCGGTACTTACCTGGTGCTGAAGGCCTAGGCAGAAGACCCACCTGTGGTGGGTGTCAGCTGCTGAAAAGGTGCAGCTGCAGCCTTCGCAGTGCGGGAACCCCACAACTTGCATACGAGAGTCACAGGCTTCAATGGCAGAAGGAAATAAATTCTTCCAAAGGAAGACAAACTCTTGGAGGAGAGCTGGAGCACGTGGAGGGCGAGCTCAGCAAAAGAGAACCCCACAGGACAACCCTGCCAAGGATTTCATGGCGAGAGTTTGACGCAGCCAGCCAATCTCTCGGCAGATGAAAGGGAACTGGTGCTCCGGGGGGTGGAGCCCCCTCCCCCCCCCAATAACAAATGTAAAGATACTCACTTTTAAAAGAGTTCAGATGCTGCCACCCAGGAGTGGGAGGTCCCAACCAGAGTTGGGAGCCGAACTGGGACCTAGTGTTGGAAAACTCTGGGAATAATCAACAGCCAACTCCCCATGACCCCTCACGTCACTGTCACCAAGACAACTTTGCCATCATTGCTGGTTCTAAATTAGCCTATCGCAACATTCAACAGGCTAGCAAAAACCACCACCACCAGACTCCAACGGTTACAAAACCACATGGCCAGAATAGTCCCAGGCACAAGGAAGAATCCACACATCACGTCATTGCTGAAGTCTTTGTACTGACTCCCCGTGGAACAATGGGTCAAAAAATCCTGTCTGACATTCAAGGCTATGCACTGCAGCACAGCATCCCTGCAAACATCCAGAGGAGTATTGTCCCCGATGTCCCTCAGACAACTCCGATCAGCCTCCAGGAAGTTACTCAACCTCCCATGCACATCACACTAAAGAACAGGAGACAAGACCTTTGTACAACTAGAAGCCGAAGCCTTGAACAACCCACCTACAGATACCTGGAGAATGAAAAGCCATTCACGGAGGAGGAAAACCTCCTGTCCTGCCCACCTCATTAACGGCCAAAATCCTCCACCTGGTCCCTATAAACATAGCATTTGAATGCCCTTGGGCTGGGCTGCTCTACAAAACATACATAGGTGCCCGCAGCTCAGAGGACCATCCATTGCTCCTACCATCATCCGATCAGAGTTCCTGCACAATTCCGACCAGCCTAATCACTGAGCAGGTTCATTTTACCACCTATTTGCAGACGTATTTTCCAGTGTATGGAAAAGGAGTAAAATCGAATTATGGCAGCAATAGAATTACCATGGATAGCAATGTGGCCTGGGATGTGGATTTAGAGCTCAGATTTAATTTGGACTTCAGTGGCATTGTGCCACTGTAATGCCAACAACGGTAAACTCCATTTACTGCTTATGTATTTTCCACTACTTTCTATAATCTGGGTCAGTGCCCAAGATTGCTCCAGGGATTGACGGCAAGGGCATCAAAATCTAACATCAAATACTTAACTCTTTTCTCAATTAGAAGCATGATAGTAACACAATGGTCAGGTATTTCTTCCTGCTCTGCAGTTACCACCCGAGATACTGTGTGTAGTGATTTCGGAAAGTACATGAATGAGCAGCTACAAATACTAAACCAAGGCATGCATCCATCTGGTCTAATTTAAGAGACAATTTACAGCAAGAGCTCGAGGGAAAAGGCTAGGGAACATCACGCCCTTTTCTGTAACCGAACATGGACAATAACGAAATCTGCAATGCTTAGAACCCTTTAAACAATACATTTCAATAACTGATTGACTTCATACACTCCAGGCAAGTTTGCATTTATTAACCATCTTCAACATTAGAAAAGGCCTATCATGTAATTAATGTTATATAATATTGTATGTATTTATATAGTGCTAATCACCTGAAGGTATCTTAGGGCTGTGTGCTGTTGGCCTGAACAGGGAATCGAACCCCGATTTCTCAGATGCAAGTCTGACGCTCTACCCACTGAGCTAGTGTGTGTGTGTGTGTCTATATATATATATATATATATATATATATATATATACACATACACATACATACACACACACACACACACATAGATATAAAGTCTGGAGAAATTCGAATTTGCCACAATAAAGCACTTGGGGAAGAAAATAAAAAGTGTATCTTGCAATATAACAAACAGGGTCAACAAAATACTGACCATGCATTTAATGTGAATGTCCCAACTTGGGGGCAGGACCTCAAAGGAAAAAGTTCACAATGTGCAACTCCCAAAATACCAAGCTGTTTGGTGCCATGAATGCATTCTGGTGTACAGCAGTTCAGAACAGCTAGTTTACCATATTGCATTAGTCACAGACGGATTTTCATTCCAACAGCAGCTCTGGGATTTATGATATTCTCATCTGTGGAACGCAGAAGACTTGTGCTCTAAGATGGTCAGCTGCTTTCAGAGTCAAAACATTTTTATAATCTTCCGGTCAGTCTGCCAGCAACAGTTCAAAGCCGAGAAAAGCCTAGGCTGTGTGGCGAGAGCTCTGATGTGGAAAGAACCATACAGATTTCCTCACCAAAAATCCCTTGCATGTGGTCCACCAAATGCTACTCAAAGTTTCAATAGGGCCTTGAAGATACCTCGAGCATCACCTTCATTCACAATCCAAGGGTCCTCTGTTTATGCAAACCACCCCCCTGCCCACTGCTGCCCGAGGCAAATGTTCATAAAACACAAAGCCGCTTTCGATTGCAAACTCATGATCGAACTGTGCAGATGCAGTTTTGTTTTACCACACGATTCTGAAAGGGTAAAACATGCACTCCAAATTCACAATATGAAATGCAGTTCTTCTAGCTACACCTCAACACGTTTGTCTTTAATAAAGTCCAACTCCCTTTGTGAATATTCCCATTCACAGTTCAACCCCTGATGTGTGTGGACAAGCAAACTGCTGTAAAATACAGTCCTGTAGCCATGACTTGTGTGAGTTCTATTCCACTCTAGGTTTGGTGCGGGGATTGTATAGTCTCCCAGTAGTTCTGGATGGCCATAAATATCTCTGCAGAAAAGAACACACTGGTCTTCTTTACCCCAAACATGCAAGCTTTGGGGCAAGTTGACCGTGCAGAAGCTGGTCTCTGAGAAGCGATTAGTTCTAAGAGCATACCAAAGGTAATCTCAGGTAACAAGAGACCAGTCCAAGCACTGCCTAGTAAAGTCCTTTGGTGTTTCCAACCCAAATCAGAGCTACAGCGAAAAGCACTATGGCTAGCGACTACATTAAATGCTTGGCTGTTGGCACCATAAGAACAGAGACTGACATCATTGTCTTAGTGCTTTACCCTTTGTGTGAGGTAGACCCTTAATATGGCGACGCATACCACGAATAACAAACCACTGCAGAGTTTTATTTTTGTAATATTTTATTTATTAAGTCAGCAGGCAAATAAGGGTACAACATATCTTCTGCACATAAAAGAAAAGAATTGGACTACACAAATCAAAATTCAGCATGTGCATTTATTTAAGTGTAAGATTTACCAAACCTCACCTCATGTATTCCAAAATGAGAGGTTGGCTAACTACCTCTGGTTTAACTGCCAGTAACAACTCCACCCCCCCAACCAGGTAGGAAATGATCAATTACACAGATCCCAGAATGGACTGCATCCTTGACATTCCAGCAACTCCAAGAAAATGGCACACAAGACAGACATGTGAAAGAGCAATTGTAGTGAGACAGGGGTTCATAACAATGCAATATTAAGTACTTCCAGACAGAAAGGGCTGCCATAGCTCATTAAAAGGTTTGTCTCCTATCCTGCAAGTCCATTATCAACCTCTCATAAGTAGTGATTTTGTACATCTTGCTTCCACATGAGCAATTCTGGTGGATATGGGGGCTTGTCATAGTCACAATATACAAATCTTTACTGCCACTAAAGCCACCGCCAGCCACTTCCTGCGTCTGACAAAAATAAGTTTAATGGGGAAAAAAAAAATATGAAACCATTTGGAGCGAACATCAAGTGACCTAGGAGAGTATAAAACTTCCCCCCCCCCCCTTGCCGTACTTCCAGCCAGAATGCCCGAAGAGCACTACAGGTCTCAATCATATGAGCCAAATCCACTTCCGGGGGGGGGGGGCACCTAGTGGTATGTGCTAGTCCACACCTGTGCAGTTGTTCCAGGGGCCAATACCAGTTCTGAAAAAAGTTTGAACTGTGTGGCTTTCAAAGTCTAAGAGACCCACTGTATGGGAACACACAATAGTTTCCTGTAACCCTTCTAGGTTCTCCCCAAGTTCCCTCCTCCAGAACCGAAGAGCTAGTCTTCGCTTTGTCAGAACAGAGCGATCAATCAACTATACAGCATGGACATGTGTCCAAATCCTACAAATGCATCCAAAAGCACCACCACCCTGTAGGACTGAAATGAAGACCTAGCCCCTAAACAGTGTTTTAGCTGGAGGCATCTCCAAGATTCAGGAGCTGTCAGGTCATGCATCGATCTACATACTAAGTGGGAGGGCTGTGTCAAAAATCCTTGATCCTTTTGACCCCCTTGGTTTCCCATAGCTTCCAAAATTGTGGTTTCCCACCTATAGACTTCCATGTTTTCCAATAAAGGAGCTTCTAAATGGCAGATTGGATGCATCACAAAAATTGGTGCGCTGTCCTCCAAGCCCATATGAGGGCTTCTGTCATAAGGTTACCAAGTGCCCTCCAGCCTACCCCACATACCAGCACTGGGCTGTGAGTATCCTAGATTGTGGAGCTCTGTGCCTATTTCGGGATGGTATTACTTTCCCTGAACAATGGAGTTACAAAAGCCAACTGGTGGGCAATATACTAGATTGCCAAGATTGAGGGATTGCAAGCCCCAGATGTAGCAGACACAAAGCTTATGATAGCTCACCCTTGTATGCTGGGACCTCCACAAAAAAGTTTATAAAAGTCCTATTATATATTTTCAAGGTATGCAGAGGGAACCTTACCAGAGAGCATTCCAAAGACCAAATTTAATTTGGTCATCACCATCATCTTCAGCACACTTCTACCCCAAACTGAGCTCTAACTTTTTCCATCGAGTCAACTACCTTTGGATCTTGCTCCATAGGTCTAAGTTCAAAGGCATGTTTCCAAGCCCCTTGGGGATCCAAAGGCCCAAGTATTTAAATCTTTCATTTTCCCAGGCAAAACCAAAAAAGATCCAACTCCACCCTGGGGCATATGTTGGAGAGTGGCATCAGCAAGGATTTTGACATTCAGATTGAAACTGGAAAGGTCTCCATACCTCTAAAGTCTAGTACCACTGATGGACATTGCCTGCTGGATTAGTGCGAGTAAAATGTCAGTGTAGTAAAACACTTTAACAGAGGTCTGCTACTCCCACTCCCTGGATCGGAGGATATGTTCTAATCAAGCTAGCCAGGGGTACCAATACCAATATGAATAGCAGAGATAATTGTCATCCCTCATGGGTGCCTCTCCTAATAGAGAAGGCCTGTGAACATACCCCATTTGTTAGAACCTTAGCCGTGGAGTTGCTATATAGGGCGCCAACCATTTCTTGGAAGTATGGCCCAAAATTGAACACCTGAAGCACTACCTGTAAATAACTCAATTCCATCTGGTCAAACACCTTTTGGTGTTAATCGAGAGGGTCAACGCTGGAACTAACCCATCCTTATGAGCCCATACAACGTTTTGCAAGAGTCATTAGGTTTCACATTTCTTACCCCATACAAATCCCAATTGGGAGATATGAATCAGTGTTGGTGTAAGTCTCGAGTCTCTCAGATGGCACTTTCATATATTTTAAGAGTTCAGAAGCGAGAAAGTCCTATAACTGCCACATAATGTTGGATCCCTATCCTCCTTGGGTATTAAGATTATATAGGCAGTTACGAATTGTGTTATGGTTCCACCCTCCCTCCATTCATTCATTCATTGAACACAGATGCAAACAATGGTACAACTTTTGTCAGGATCATTTTACAAAATTGATGGATAGCCAGTGGTCCCTGGAGATATTGCTGTTCGTAGAATTCTGATCAAGTCAGACCTCTTGACTAGTAATCAGGGCTTCTAGCTGCTCCTTAGTGGAGGCAAGAATCTTAAGGACCCTGGACTCCACTTGAAAGGGCCCTAATGTTTCCTGCCTCACCACTTCCGTCTCAGAGTAAAGTTACTCGTAGTAAGACACGAAAGCCTCTGCAATTTCGTCTGAAGAGTGCACCTTCCCCTTTCAATCCTTGACTGGGTGCATCTGGCTTCTAGTTTTGCTGCAATTGGCATGCCAGTATGCACCCGGTCTTCACCTTTCTCGTAATGTCTAACAACCTAAATAGAGTATTCCACCATTTTGGTCAGTAATGAGTTTAGACTGTATTTAGCTAATTTGTTAAATGACTCCTAGTCCAGATTAAGTGCATAGGTTTTGATTAGGGTGTTAACTGGGTTCTCCAATTCTGCTATTTCAATTATGCCTTCCTCTTTCTCAGTGAGGCCTTCTGCAATAGCCAACCTCACAGTGGCTTTACAGGCTGCCCAAAGTGTAGACTTCTGGCTAATCAATCCCTCATTTTACTGTAAAAAATGATCTACCTCTTCCTGCAATCCCTTCACATTGGGTAGTCTAAAATTTGCTGCATTAAAACAGAGGCAGATGAAACGGGGGTCAGAGGCAGACAAACTGGTGCAAGGTCTGACAACCCCCCCCCCCCCCCCAAGTCTACCACCATGGACATTAAGAGTGGAGACAAAAATTAGTCCAGTGGTGATGTGAAATCTGGACCAATAGGTGTATTCCCTATCCTGTGGGTGCTCAGTGCCATACAGCCGCTACATTCAAGTCTTCATGAAATTATAGCATCACCCATTCATCCTGGTTCGACCCTAAACCCGGTTTTCATGTTCTGTCCAGCATGGAGTCCGTAGTAGCATTCCAATCCCTGCTTAGTAACAACCCCACCCACCCATCTTCCCATCCACTAAGAACCTAGCAAGGGTTTCGAAAATAATCCTTCCCTCACACCAGACCATATACAGAGCCCAACCAGAGTCTTGCCTGCCAGCCTCACTTAGCAGTATCAACCTAGCTTCCACTGCTTCAACACTTGATATTTAAGACCTTTCTGAAAGAGGATTCCCACCCCTCTACATCTGCCTTCCCCCTTCACTACAGTAGCACTCCAAGACTCAAACCCTCTGAAGTTTCTCCATCTCCTTTTTTAAGTTGACTTCCTGCAGGAGTGAGAGATCTACTTTCTTGAAGGACAAAAATCTTCCTACATTTGGTGTAATCTTTCATGCCGTTAACTTTTCACACAATAAACCTTACCATTTTAAATTAGATCACCTGTATGATTAGACCCCCATCCATTCCCCTGGTCTCCTAAGTTCTGCTCTTTTTGCCACATGCCTTCAGTCAACTTTCTAACACTGTCTGCAATCTTAAAACAAACATGCCTATCCCACCACACCCCCAATCCCCCCATTACTCTCCATCCCACCCCCGCAACCCAACTTCAACTGCACAGCCAAGTCATTGCTGGCCTGAGTACCCCTAGATCCAACCCCCACCTCGTGCTCCAGTAACCTACTGTACCGTAACGGGGCCTCTCCCCCTATACTTGATGGGTCAGGAGACTCCACGTATTGCCCAACCACCACTGGTACAACCCAACATCCTGTATTCCCCTCTTTCCTTACATGCCCAGTAAAGGCATGAGCGATACATCTCTAAATCCTTAAGGATAGCAAATGCAGTATTCCAGTCTATAATCAATTAGGGATCAAACCTTAAACATTAGCACACCTATAACCACAATCCACTATAACTTTCCAACAACCAGGCTGTGATGCGTCACAATCCATAAATCAAATGAGACTACATGGAACACCCCAGTCCAGTTTCCACAATTCCTATCGGGTCCAAGTCCACCAGCTTAGACAGTGGGGGAATCTTTCCCTTAAGAGATAGACCAACAAACTCAGGTTCGTCTGTGTCAACTTTGCCTTTGTCCAACATTCGCCCTTTGTCACATGGGGACCATGATTTGGATGATCTGTGATAGGTGGCAACATCATTCTCTCCCCCAAAGTCAATTTTGTCAATTTTAAGACCTGTTCCCAGCTGCCCCCCCTCCCCCCCCCCCAATTGCTTTCTGGATGAGGGCAATCTCCTTTGACCATGTCTGGAAATTGTACTCTTCTGCCTGTGCTTTATTCCTGCCTATTGGCGTTGGGCCTTCTTGTGAGACCCTTGACCATGGTTTACCAACCTCCATCTCTTCAAGGGTTGCATCTTTTTGTTCCCCCCACAGAAAAAACACAAGAGTTTGTAGGGAGGCAAAGTCTTTAGAGGACCCATTTTTAAATGGCTGCATTTTGGCCTGGTGTAGTAAGGCATGTTTAAACCCCTTGGTCAGCAACAGAGGCCGTAGTGCCAGGAATGGTTTGCATTGTTGGTGAACCTGTGGGGAATAGTCTGGTGCAAAATGAACCTTCCGCCTGTTGGAAGTACTCTCTAGTCCTGCTTTCTTCACTTCCCAGAGTACATTCACCTGGGAAGCTTTGGCCAACACTGCAGATCCAATTTGTGGATTCCCCAGCGCAGTTTCCTGTTTTGGGGCCACTCTAAAGGCTCATTTTACCACCAGTTTAGGCACAAATTTTAGGTCCAGCATATCGGAAATAAAAGTTTCAATAAGGTACTCCAAGCCCCTCATCCTCCATTTCTGATAATCACAATATTTGGAGGTTACACCTCCACAGCTGGTCCTCAGTTTGGGTTAACCAGAGTGTCTTCTGTTTGTTTCCTGAACGAGACCCAAGAGGTTCCGTGTGTCATCCTCCAGGTCCCCTAGTCTGTCTTCCACCTCTCCCAGCCTGTTATCAAAGGCTGCAAAACAGCTCTTGCACGTCTCTCCTGGAGTCTTCCAAGGTACAATGCACCTGTGCAAATTGTGTTCTCATTTCCTCTTGGAGGTCTATTAGAGACCTTAGTTGGTAGTTTCCCACCATTGGTGCAGGTTTCCCCAAGTGGGGGTTGCAGGTGAGGTGTTTTTGCACCCTTTTTGCGTGGCCATTTTAGGAATTCTCTGCTCTTACCAGGGGTCACCACCCACTGTGCTCTATAGTTTCTCCCATCCCAAGTACATTCTAAAGAGCAGGTTAGGCCCAAGCTGGTGCACGGTTTCCTTTTACAGACCAGACCCCTCAGGTACACAGGTAGCAACAATTATATTGCCCCTAAAATGTATGGCCTCCAGAGTGACCAGTCAGAAATTACCATCATCGCGGACTCTTCTGCTTTCCAGGTTTCACCTACTGAATGCCAATACCTCCGTTCACCACTGAATCCCCATGGGTATAGGGAATGACTCCGTTCTACCAAGAGATCCCCACATTGCACTCAGCATGGCTACCTTTCTGCTGGGGGTCTGTGCTAGACTGAGTCCGTGTCTCACCATTGGTCCATAAGAGGGGAGGGTCTGTGCATGAATAGCAGTGTGCCGCTGCCCCCCCCCCCACACACATTCCAGCATGCCAATGCCCAATTTCAATGCGCAGGACGCTGCACCAGCAACTGCTACGGGCTTCAGCACGCGAGCCACAGGACCCCCGCCAGTCCCATTCCTGCCTCCATACTGCAGCATCTTTCCCATGCAAGCACCAGGAGCTCCTGAGTCAAGCTGCCATCTTGGCCTAGCACTAGCCACACCCCCCAGAATTTTTAAGTTGCACCCTTTACTCTTCCAATTAAGATTTTAAATCCAGGAACCCTCATTTGGTACTGTCTGCAGCTAAACTTTTACAAACTAGACATACTGGTTTTGAAATTTGGCCTGTTCACTCACAGCTTGAACCGCTACAATCCCACTCACTGATACCTAACAGAATGCATGACACCCCCCCCCCCATTTGCTACACAATCACCCTATAATGGATCATGAAGTCTCATGGGGATTCTCCACGTCTCCAATAGAGCTTTGGACACAATATTGTTTCAGCCAGTCTCTGGTTAGATCGGGTTCCCAATTCCTCTGGAATTCACCATTGTAAAGGCGATCATTTGGATACCGCCTAATTTAGTGGCAGTGAGTATTAACATAGTCTCTTTACCTAGTAACAGGTTAATCCTCTCAATGTTCCAATGAATGATGGCAATTAAATCTTCCATACTCTGACTCTTTGCCACATGCAGCTTTTGTAAGCCCAGTGCACTCAATTACTAGTCATTAAAAGCAGTCACAACTGCTCTGCTGATCAACAAGACCAAGTTTTTTTTTGTTTTTTTTAAGATACAAAAAAAGGCAAGATGGGCATAGAAGTGAGCGGGAGATTTTAATGACACTAATTTCGGTGGATACCAATATTTCAACATCCAGTGGGTATGGGTAAGAAAACCGCTGTACTCCGGTGAGCTTAAGAGAACCTCTGTTCCACTGAAACATGCTGGCTAACAAACCCACATCCAGGATTTGGGATGAGACGGGTGCTACTTTGATCAAACTCTGAAACTTTCTCTCCTCACCAGTATTAGGCATCTGCTTGACATTTCCTGTAATAAGGAAAGTCTGCATTTCTAAAAAGGTGATACTGCCTCCTATATTCAGCAGGGCGGCACCTGAATACCAAAGTCTTGAGAATGATTAGTACAAAGTCATAATTTTAAAAGAAATGCCCAATCACACATTAAGTATGGGGCACATTGCCCTCCATAAACAAATATTTATGAATTACATCAAATCAGAACCTCGAGAAGCTACCAAAGAAACCCACATGAGGGGTGGTGAGGGACAGCAATAAAGTTTTGTCCCTTGTCACCACCACTGCATGACAGAACCCAGAATGCACCAAATACAATCTAGTGAGGCCCAACAAGCTGCTCCCACCTTTGGAGGAGAGCATCAGTGCCAACACCTTCTAAGGCGCTGTAATTTGCTAAAGGGACCATAACTATCAGAATGGGGGGAGGGGGCAAAATCAAGCAATCCATCGCCCCTTGGCCAAAGTAGGCCACTCCCATTCACCCCCTCAAAGATGGATAGCGGACTTCCTCTGGATGCTGCAGCCAGGAACAACTCGTCCAACGCATTGAGTAACAATCCATATCTAACTCGTTAACATTTTATTAAGCAGAATATAGTACACCAGAGGAAACCGTATCTACCTCCATGATCAAGAAGAGCATACAAGCCCAGCCAAAAAGGAGGTAAAGATGCAATGTTCAAATGACCCAACTCTGGATAATCAGCAACAGAAAAGACTCACCATCCCAGCTATCAAGTATAGCCCAACAAGTGGTTGGCAACATTAGGGACAGAACTTCAAGAGATGGACAACCACCCAAGAAAGAAAAGAAATACCAATGAGGGTCCCAAACAGTCCGTTAACACTTGCAACAAGTCAGATTCAAGCATTGGCACAACCACCATTAGTGCAATTTCTGGAATGCAATCAGTAGGGAATGCCCAACGAGGCAAGATATTTTGTAATCCCTCACAATAACCTAGGAGCACCTCCAAGAATCTGCACTTAATGGACCAAGGCAATTTCCTCAGTGTTTCCAATTTTATACATAATGACCTATGAAGGACTAGGAAAGAATTGAAATCCCACTGTTGGATTGATCCCATGGTAAAACGAAGTTGAAATACAGGCTTATTCACAATAATCCAAGAATAAATCTGGCAGTTTAAACAAACGTGTAACCATCTGAAGTTGGAGGACAGATCCGTGGACTAGGTAATTTTACTTCCAAGTGGTTTGTCCACACCCTTATTCACCAGTTGCCCAATTGGAATCCTTTCACCACAGAATGGATTTCATGGTTTAATAGGTATATATGGTACTAGTTACCGGTATATAATAGGGTTACCTGGGACATGTTCAATGGCATGTGTGGCAAGAAAAGATTAAGATCACCTATATACTAACCATTCCAACAACTGATCTTATTTTCAATGATCTAATCTATAAATGTGCATTGCTTTATGGAGAAAAATATTAGTAAAAGCACATTTTTAATTGTTTGGTAATTATATTTAAGGTTAAAGAGCTAATTTTAACGAATAGCAGCTGAACACTTTAATAAAAAAGTCATCTCTCACTAAGAGAAAGCGCTCTACTCCATAAAGGTGCTTTAGAAAGACTAATTTTGGTCATACAATGGCAATGAACATTGATAAATCAATAGAAATTGGCTTGCGTTGGACAAAGCAAGGAACATTAGGCACATGTATTGCACAGCAATGGTTGTCTCATCAAAACAAACATTGATTGAGAGGTGTTGGGCTTTATAGACCAAGCAATGGGACACTTTACAAACCTAGGTTTAGAACAGTCCTCCAAGGGTCTAAAAATCAGACCCCAACGTTTGTATTTTTAGCATAACTAGATGCCTGCAGACCAGTTGTCCTGAATCCAGATGAAATGAGAGGGACAAAAAGGCAATATAATCTAATATCGCAAAACCCAATTTTGGGTGAGTAGCTCTAAAGTATTTGGAGGTCAATACCATTTGAATCAACCCATACAGTGGACATTTGAAATTACAAAAGTATATTTTTCAAAATCCCACTCCCTCCCAAGCAAAGCTTAAAGGGTCTGGGATTGGGGAGGGGTGATGAATTGTTACCCCCACAAGTGTTGGTATGCACTGCACAAGCATCCCTACTCAAGAGTAGCCTATTCTCAGTGTCCATGCTTAAAACATTTAGATTTAAGGTCTCATTCAAAAACGAGCTTTTCAGCTAATAACTTCTTTAAAAATAAATGCGTTTTAAGTCTTTGTTCTTAATATAAACTCTGTAGGTGTTCCAGGTTGGTAGTACCAGGTGAAAGCACTAGAGAATATTCCTATAGTACGCAATGCAAAGAGGCTTCAAAGACTGCTGTAGTTTGCATTAAAATGTAAAGCAAATTAAAGGATTATGGTATTTCCAGTACCTATGCACATTTTAAAATTTACGTATACGATTTATTCACAGTTTAATAGAAACTGACTTTGTAAATGTGTCATTCACTCGCACGATTCAAAAAAAGGGAGGCAGACTGGTGGGGGGGGGGTAATTTCCTGATGGGCTGGAGACACAGGCCCATGCAACAATCACTGGGATGGTTTGTGCCCATCCACAATGATTTATGGTGCAGTCCAGGTACGTTTGGGAGAAGCCAAGCCAGTGGATAAATTCTCTTGGGCTCCTCACAACTGGGGCGAGGGGGTGGGACAGACATTTGGCTTTTATTTCTCCTGTGCGGCTGAAGTAACTCCAAGATGAGTCAATTTGAAAAGGGGGAATACACAACAGATGTACATAAAGGGTGACTTCCTTCAAGGTAGGTACTGAGGGTGCACGGGTAGGCAGGTTATCATAAACATGCATCACAGCAGGTAAGTAACACACCAAGCAGAGACATGTTCAGTATGTAGCCAGGAGGATACTAACAGGTAATTACTACAGGACAGCTCATCACCCTAACAAAGGTACACAATAGCAGCATACTTTAATATAGTGTCCTAGGCTTTCCTGGGGTAGCTAGACCCAGGGAACACCTAGCACTGGAGAAGCAGATGCAATGACCATGCAGGCCAGTAAACCAGACTCCTGTGGTCGCAGTGGGCGAGCAGTCAAGGTAGGCTTCCCTTTGAGGTAAGTATTGCAGGTATATGTTATGTAGACCGGTACACTAGCATACCCCTCAGCAAGCTGTTCACTCACCATAGGTCAGGGATCCCTGAAATTGGTTCTTAAGGTGTTGGCAAGGCTGCTTTAGCTTAGCTATTGGGGTTAATCGACCTGCTTTGGCCTGTCTTGGGACGACAGCCAATCAGCAGACAGCACGCCAGACCATTGAGAGCCAATGGGGAGGCCAGGATCACAGCATGCAGGAGTTTCACCAGGTGAAGAGGAGCACACCTGCACTGAATCGGGGAAATGCAGTAATGAGAGGATGGCTGAGACAGTTAAGGCAGGGGGCTGCAGCAGGAGCTCCCTTGACTGTCTGATGGCGAAGGCAAGAGATTGAGAACAAGAGTGACAAAGATGTAAGAGGCTGTTGGAAGTATCCTGGTCTGCAGCATAGTCCGTGTGCTCAGAGCAGGTTGGATGTGACCAACACTGTGTGGGCTGCTGGCTGCAACAAATCCTGTATAGAAGCACTGCAGCCAGGGAAGCCAGATCCCATCATAGGAGTCAAGGCTCCAGCCCAGACAACCACTGGAAGCTAAGAGAGCCAGGGCCTCAAACAAATGGCCCGAGTGGTCAGTACGATGTGAGAGTGGACTGTGTGGCTGAAGAAAGGTGCAGAATGTCACTACCCAGCAGCAGGAAGCGGCGCCATACTGGATGACCAGCGAGTGGCGTGGAGTACCCGAGCCCAGTGGAGGGAAACCCTGTTGTGGTGAGACGGAAAATTAAGTGATATCAGGCTTGAGCTTCACTAGGCAACCGAGGGAAGCCGTGCCATGGTGCAACTGTGAAGTGAAACAGGCATACAGAAGAGCACCCTTCGAACTCCGTAAGACGCAATCTGTGTTGCAACAACTGCATTGGTGAGCAGACAAGTGTTGTGCAAGTTATGGTAAAACTTAAAATAGAACTTGAGACTGGTGTGGTAAAGCCTGGACAATGTTCCACGTGAAACGCAATACCAGTGGGGAGGCACGAATTAGAGAAGGTCACTTAACGAACCTTAAGGAGGCAATGTGCATAAGCAAATTTGTAGTGAGGGAACGTTCGTATGAAGCAATCGTCACTTGTGATCAAGAGTAGCTTGCAAATGATTTGTTAAACCCATTGAGAGTACAAACTGAATCACCAAGCGAACATGGACTGTAGATGCGAATGAAAGTAAATTGTAACATGATGGCGACAAAGGAAAGCAAAGTATAAAGACTGGAGAGAAGTAAAGTACAAATGTACTGGTGACAAAGGAAGTGACGTTGAAGTATGAAACCTGATTGAAGTAGAATGTTAAAGAGAATTAAAGTTGCTGATTGTATTGTCCAGTGAAAAGTTATGTAAAAAGGCTAAACTAACAAATTGGTCAACCTAGTTATCGTTTGAAGTGGGTGTGTGCAGACCCTTGGAGGGAGGAGTTTAAAAAAAAAATCAGGGGTTTGTCACTCACTACAGTGGGAGCTAGGCTCCCATAATCACACTTTGGTATCAGATTTGAATCTTCATGGTTAGTCTGTTTGGGCCCAAAGAGTCATACAGACTTGCCATTCAGTTCAATGGGAGGGTTCCCCCGATGATTTAGGCAGGGAACCCTTCAATAGTGAGTCAAAAGGCCCATTCAAGTCAATGAAGTTAAACGGGGGTCCCCTTTAAGAGGTCCAGGCCTTGCACGGAAGCACTGCCCGTGTGTGCGTGAGGCACAACCCGAGGCTTGAGGGTACATAAATCCAGAGCGAAGTTAAGAATTCTATTGAGGGTTATGCTGCCAGTAGATCATCTCCCACTAGGGGAGTGTCCAGGTCATAATCCGGTTCCAGGGCCACTGATGGAGTGCTTTTCCAGTGAAGTGCCAGGGTCCAGATCAGTGATCAGGCTTGGCTTTGTGCTGGGCCAGGATGTGGCTAGCAGGATGGGCTGGGCAGGAGTCAGTTGGGCTGTACCAGCACGGGACAGTGGTGACCTCTTGGGAGGAGAGTCCCGCTGTGCTGGTGGGTCCCTGAACTGAACACACCCTGGGGTGATCCGAGTGGTTGGTGTTGGAGGGTGCCTTGATGTGCAAAGTATAGGGACCTCCTGTAACCAACAGGGAGGTGTGAATTAAGGGGACACTCATGCTGCACATAACCTTTCTCCACAGGTGCATCCATGAAATTTTGGTTCTGTGCCATTCAGCGGTTCTCTTCTACAGGTGCAGTGGTCAAAAGACAGTCACGGAGTGGCCAAAGGGCGATCAGTCAAGATGTCCTTTGACAGAAAGATGGCTCCTGCAGTGGATCCAAGGGATACCAGAATGATGACCCAAACGAGATGCATCCCCAAAGCTTCCACAGAGGAGCTGACTCACTGAGTGAGGAGAATGCCCACTGGGATCTGGGATGGATGCAGACTTTGAACCGGGTGCTGGATAGACTAAAGAGGGCAACCCGAAGCAAGCAGTCAAGTGACCGGGTCTGAAGAGTCACAGAAAGTGACCAAGGTCGTCCTCTTCCAGAGGAGACTTTTATTCCCACATGGATTAATGTTAGGGCACCTGTAGGGATGCCATAGGACTAGAGGAATTCTGCCCCCCAAGGAGGTAAAGAGATGTTTCCCGTGGACCAATCAGGACTAGGGATAACCAGAATATAGGACATCATTTGTCCTCAGGTGGGGGGTTGGCTCCATGGGGCCAGGAGCAAACTGTTAGTGGTGAAGTGACCTGGAGCCAGTGGCTCTCATTCTGGGTTGGGCATGGACATTCCAGGAGAAAGAGCCTAGGAACAGTTTGTAGATCTGTTCATACCCGGCCTGAGCAGTCAAGACCAGTTTGGGTCAAGATAACTCACCAAGGAGTCTAGAAATTGATAAATCAATCTCTAGGGTTCATTACCCTCGATGTGCTCCACTGGGGCCTTCCTGCCAGTAGAGCGAAGGGACCTCCAAGGACACACATGCCCCCTTTGATTCATCAGCAGAGTACCACCAGATTGGGGCTGACACAGGGACATCAAATCGTGATGGGCGTCACGCACACCTCGTGGCATCTCCAGGTCTAGGGCTGGAATCCTTGGGTCAAAGGATAGCACCAGAGCCAAAATCCCACATGGACTTTAGTTATAGAAAAAAAGTTTAGAGTGGGCCAAGCTCAGTTCTGGTACTAGGGTCAACAAAATCAATAGTTAACTGCCACCAGAGAGACTGGTTTAGTTCTACGGATACAGTGTTGCACACAGGTTGGCACTGGCCAGATTGCATAGTGCCTACCTGTACAGGCATTGGTCCTCCTTGCTGGCTTGACTACCAAAGCTGTACAGTTGTAGAACATGGCAGAAGTAGGGCTTGAGCATAAGGAATTCTTCAAAATACAGTGGTGTAGGCATGCCCACAGTGCTACATTTGTACTTTGGCTCCTTCGTGGCAATACCTTATACAGATTTGTCCCTTAGCCAGGTCCATAGAAACCAATTTAGAAGCCCAGAAGGGTTTACCCGAGGTTAGGACTCTAGTGATGTAGGTTGAGAACCCCCGTACAGTTAACGGTCCATTCAAGTCAATTGAGTTAAGTACGGTCTCCAAGTGTAGGTCTGGGCCCGAATACAGGGATGCACACTGTAAATTTGGCCCTAGTCCCATTTACGACCAGAACTCAAACTTCCAGTGGGTCATTTCAGCAGACATTTGTGATTGTGTCTGGTCTCTGAAGGTTTCCAGGTCCTCTGTCAGGGTCGGTGCAGCTGGCATGGAGAGGCACCAAAGAGCCTGAAGAGGGCTCACCCAGGGAAGAGTACATTGGGGGCTAGGCATTTGGATTGGGCCCAGGCTGCACAGAAGACTATTCAGCTAGGCTGGATTTGGGACACAAGTGACCTAGAGGATCAGTATGCCTTGCTTAGAACCAGAGTGCCCCCGATGCCCACCCTGATCCTCACAAGCTCCTCTGGGAGGTAACAATGGATTGGTGCTCAGGGAATACCCCAAGCAAATAATGGAAGGAAAACCCCCCAAACCTGGTAGGGAGGGATGCATTTTACAAGAGTGTTGTGGTCCAGATGCACCTTATTCCTTCCCAGGTTCTTAGTGGTCACTGGGATTTGCAGTGCACTGCATCTTCCTTGCAGGTGGCAATGTTCAAAGACTCGACAGGCAAGATGACAGTCTGGAACCCGAGCCGAATACCAAGCCTGGAAAAGATGTGCCTCCTGTGAAGGACCAGAGACCCATATCAAGCCCGAAGAGAAGACCCTGCCGAAGTTTCACAGAGGAGCTGGCCTGTTCCCACTGAAGTAAGACCGCTACAGGCCCTTGGAGTTGAAAAATCAGCCAGTGTACTGTGAAGAGCCAAAGGAGGTGGCAAAGATCCAGGAGCCAGCAGACCAAATGAAGCAGCGTGACTTCCAGAAGATCCCATGATTATTTTTTTGCACCCCCCCCCCAGTTCTCAGCACACATCCACAAATGTGGGGTCCAGCAGGGACATCTGGGGGGGGGGTGATGTAGGTAGAGGAACCCTCCCGCTCAATGACTTAAGTAGAGCACTCCCTTGGGCCAATTGGAGATTAAAGACACAGTAAGTGTAAAGGACAATCGTCCTGGGAGGGGGTCAGAATGGTCATGGTCCAATGTGGCTGGGCAGCAATGTCCCTAGGGGTTAGGTCATTAAGGAGCCAATGACTTGCTCATGTTCACACCTGGGCCAACAGGTTCTGACTGAATCCCAAGAGCACAACGGAATAGAGATCCAGATGTGGATTTGGCAGTCTCCAGGGTCAGTCAATATATAAAAAAATAAGGTTTGGAGGAACAACATTTAACAGAAATCTTGCTGAGGAACCAGTGTTTGAAGTATATTTTAATGACAAATGTTCAAAGTTTATATGAAATTCTAAAGTAAAAAACAAATTTAGCAGAACATTTAAAAATATGAAAACAAATAAAACTTGATTAGAGTATTAGTGTTCAGCTGGACACATTAATCTGAGGCAATTCAGCATTAGGTTAGACTGTAGTTCTCTTTAAAATGATCGTGTGTTCAGAACCTTGTATAGGGAATAGGAAAATCTCGAATTAAACAATTGGACAATGTTCCAAGGTAAAAACACTTGGGCAAGAGGTGAGGTACATCAGGGTTAGACCAGACCAGGATGATCAATCCAAAAAAATCCAAGTCGGTTTTTGTAAAATATTCTACTTCAATGTGTATCCACCACTTGGAAAAATGGTCTAATTCTTTAGGTGTAAATAAAAGTTACTGTTTTTGCATGAACATGGAGACTTCACACGTTCTGGGACACACAAAGGTCTTTTTGATGAAAACCATTTTCAAAAAGATTTGACAATAAGTAGTTTCAGGCTTGTGGTGAATACATTACAAGCAGTCTAACCGTGTATCAAATGTAAAATTTGGACTTTTCCAAAAAAAAAAAAAAAAAAGTGAATGTCCTAAATCAACGTTCATACATGTTGTAACTGTTTAATAGGTAGGGGATGTGCCTGGCTGGAGGTTAGCAGGTTTATTTGCCAAGCAGGCTCCGATTCCTGATCTGCGCAGACACCACCAACATGGCACTCAACTTGCACACCAAAGCATCCTTGTGCCTCCAAGACTCATATGACACGGATGTGTAAGCACCTTTGGTTCTTGGACGCAAGCTAATCCAGCATGGAGTTCAGAACCTTGTGCGGCCACTTCTCAGTAGATTGCATGGTCACAGCAGTGTTTTTTGGGCTTGTAATAGACACATGCAAATCCAGTGTGTAGTTCGGAACCCCGGGAATTGAAGCATCCGAATGCCTCCGTGAGGTGAGGAGTTAGGGTCACGTTAAGTTCATGAAGGATGCTTATGCAGTGCAAATGCTAATGTATCTAGCATTTCCTTTGCGTTGCCACATTGCTCTATCCTGCCTTATCTAGACAGCCAATGCACATTGGCCTCAGTCATTCTAACCAGTTTCCAATGAAGCTGCTGGTTATGCTTCAATAAAAATCGCCTTGAAGTTGCTCAATGGTCTTGAATTTTAAATAAAGGTTGCCAAATGAAGCGGATGATTAAAGGAGAGGCATGTGACAATCAGTGATGTCTCTACAGGATCATTACTGGGAATTAGTGGTCATGGTAGCCAGGGGAGGGATTTGGATAGCTTCTTGCCCCCCCTGTCACCGGGGTGTAACATAGGTGTTATGCAGTAGGAGGGTCACGGTGTATCTGAGTGAGGGTCCCCCCCTTCCCCTCTTGTATTGTATCCAGGTGGGGTCTCCCCACTGTCCTTACATTATGGTGCAGATTCTCGTCCCCCTGCATCTCTGGTGGGGTCTTTGTAACCTGTGCCCGGTCCTTATCCTTAGCGTAGCTGCCCTGTTGGGGTGTTCTGGAGATTATGTCCAATTAGTGGGGTTCTCTGGTATCGGTAGTTGGGCCTAGCGGGTTCCGCGGGCGATTACCTTTCCCTGATGTTGTGCGTGTAGTGTGGCTGCATCATGCTGACGCACAGCCCTTCCATCAAGCCGCTTGCCAGGACCGGTCGTGAGTCCTGGCGATCTTCTGGGTTCACTGGATTGGTTCCCAGCCTTGTGTGGTGGGTCAGGTCCGGGAGCTGGGTTGTGGTCCTGGGTCTCTGGTGGGTTGGCCAAGCTCCTTTTCTGGGTGTTTTATTCTCTGTTCTTCTGTGCACTGAATCACCAGGTCAGGCTCGCTCAAACCTCACCCTTTCCCCTCAGGTTTCCTATCAGGGGTAGGTGGTGAGCCAGAGGCTAGACGCCGATTTGGGTTAGATTCCTGGGGTGGATTCTCAGGTGAACCTTCCCAATCCTGAGCCTATGGCCTGGTGTATTTAAAACATTGGCAGGATGACTGATCAGACCTACTCACAATTTACTCTTATCCCCAGGGTTTCCTTGGTGTTTGTTCCAGCATTAAGCCATTCGTTTGGTTGGCATTTCTGCTAAAACGGATTGTCCTGCACTGGGCTTTGTTATTCTATTCCTTAGGGGATATTTGGTGTTCGACACGCTTTTGGTAGACCGTTACAAGAGCTAACCAGTTTCAACCTGCTGGGCTTCATCAGAACTACTTGTGATGCTTCTCAAAGTGTGTCCCAAACAATCCCCCAAGAAAATAAAGCAACCATATACGTATGCAGGACCATCATACTAGCGGTAATTGCCAAACAAAGTATGGCACGCTGGAAACAAACACCAACACCAGGTAACCCTGGGGATACAAGCAAATTTCAAGTAGGTCTGACCAGTCACCCTACCGATGTTTAAATACACCAGGCCATGTGCTCATGGAAGGGGAAGGTTCACCCGAGGATCCGCCTCAAGCATCAAGCCCCAAACAGTGCATTGCCCCTGGCTCACTACCCACCCCTGATTAAGTTACACAAGGAAAGGGGGGTGAGGTTTGGGCGAGCCTGACCTGGTGATTTGGTGAAAAAAGGAAGAAGATAAAGAGCCCAAAAAGGGGGCGTGGCTAACCAGCCACCACCATGAGGTCCATGGATCGAACTGCCCCACTGGGACCTGGCCCGACAGGCTGGCAAGACACCTGAACCTGCAGCCAATCCAGTCACGCAGTCTTCCAGAATGGTGGTGCGTCCACAGTAGCGTGAACGTCAGCCCACCCGATTCGTTGCTCAGGGAATAGGTAATAGGTAATTGCTCACCTACAGCAACACTGGGGAACCCCGATTCACATTGGGATTCATGCACAAGTGCCCACACGCACGACCAAACTGATTGTGCCAGCCTACTAACCCACAAAGCACTAATGACCAGGGCACTCGTGTCCACTACCAAATGCCAAGGCACAAGGAGCAAAGGCACGATTGCATCAAAACGATCGCTCCCACGCCACACTACAAAGTGATGGCACTCACGCATATTCCATTGCCATACCACGGTGATGGCATCCTCACAATATAGCCACGGCCTAGATGCCCACGAGGAATAGGATCAATGAATACCTAAAGCACAGTCTCATCCAAACAACCTTTCTTCACATCAAATCACTACTGATCCATTCTGCAAATGTCTCCATCCACAAGAACCAATCAAGAGTCCTCCTCCTCACCCAGAAACTCAAACTGAACAGGGTGGTCCCTCACTGAACTACGCTGCAACCCTGCTTCCGCATCACACCTATGCAACACTACCCGACAATAGGGCAAGGACCCACCTAACCCACTATGCTGACTACCCTGAGAGCTAGCTCCCAGTGACGATTCATCCAAAGTATCACTAATAGTCACACTACTGCCCCCTTGTGTTTGTTCCTTATAAAGTGTTTTAGTTTAGGTTTTTTGCAGTCAATTTAGCTTGCTTTTCTGAAGGAGTCTGGATTCTATGAAATGCATGGGGGCCATCTTTAACTGTTGAAGTATTCCGATTTGTATTTACAAGAAGCAATGTATTTCAAGCTCGTCATTTAGGCCAATAGGTATCAAGCAATTAAGGCCACATACCCAAATCATTTCTCTCTTCCCCATGATTGAATACATCACAATGTACTACTTTGAATGTAACTATTTCTAGTCCAAATATTTTGCGTGAGGATGCCTCCGCACATGAAGTTCTGAGCTCCGTGCTGGACTAGCTTGGGTCCATTTATAAGCCAAAAGCGCAGACAACTAATCTTCTGACTTGGAGGAACGAGGACTCCTTGGCGTGCAAGATGAGTTCCACGCTGGTGTTGTCTGCATATATCCGGGATCAGACCCTGCTTGACTAAAACCTCAAGCCAGGGACGTCACTTATTAAAAACTGTTCCAACACGTATGAACCTCGATTTAGGACATTCATAGTTTTTGGAAAAGTACAAATTTTACATTTCACATGTTTTAAGACAGCTTGTAACCTTCGCCACAAGCCCGAAGCAGCGGTTGTCAAACAATTTGAAAATCATTTTAATCAAAACCACCCTTGTGTGTCTCGGAACTTGTCAGTATCCCTGTTCATACAAAAATGGGGACTTATTTACACCTGATGAATCCGACCGTTTTTCCAAGTTGTGGATATACAATTATACACACTGGAGTAGAAGATGCTACAAAAACAGACTTGGATTTTTTGAATCAATCATCCTGGTTTGGTCTAGCCCTTATGTATCTCACCCCTTACCCTAAGTGTTTTTACCCTGGACCCTTGTCTAGTGGTTTAGAGAGTCTCATATTCCCTATACAAGGTTCTGAACCTACGATAATCATTCTAATGAGACTGACAGTCTGACCTACCTTTGAATGGCCTCAGATGGATGTGTCCAAATGAACATTAATGCAACACTAATAATGCTCAAATCAATTTTCATTTAAGTTCATATTTTATTTTTAAATGTTCTGCTCCATTTATGTTGGAGTTTCATTCACTGATTATATTAAATTCTTAAAGGAAAACAAAAATTCAACATTCGGGTCATTAAAATACTATGCCTGAAACACTAGTTCCTCAGCAATATTTGTTAACTATCATTCCACCAAACCTTAATTTTTTATATATTGAGTGATCACTAGGGCATCGGATCACTTGCCCATTGGGGTGAACTAGTGAAGAGTTATACTCCCATTTAGTCGAACCTCACAAATAATATTCCAGGGTCGGGCAATTCAGGAACCACATAGTAGCAGGTTCCTGGATCTTTTGGTGTTAAGAGAGGATAGGGCAATTGTGATTTTTATCCATAGCTGTCAGTGGTTGGCTGGGATGTAGCTTCAAAGGTACATTTATTTTGGGGGGGGGGGGACTGCATGCACACCCAGTGTGCATCAGACTGAAGAGCTCATGGTCTGAGGTACTCTGGTCAGTGAAGACAGCATTTCAGTAAGTTTGCTTTATTCACATATGGGTTTTTAATAATAATGGAGATCATTGGTCCTGATAAGGTACCAGGGATCGTTCTATCCAGTAGATCAGCTGCCAACAGGTAGAGCATTCCTTACAGCAGCGAACTCCAGTAGGCGCAGCACCATGCGGTACATGTATACTCTATAGAATGTACTGTTCTGGCTCGAGAGTCCAAGGTAGAGGGTAAAAACTGCTGTAGTAGAGTGAAAGGGATGGGTTCAGCATAGGGAAACTTGCTTAAAATACAGGGGTTGTGCATCGAGGTACTGCTGATCACTTCCTGCTGCCAAATAGCAATACACTGGGGATGTGATGGGATTTGTCCTTACACTAAACATTTTGGTTCCTTGCCTTAGCTTTGCAGGAGGGTAATCACTTGCTTCCACCTCTCCCCTAATATGATTGAACAAAATCCAGAGGACTTCTAGGTGGACCTGTTTTTCTTCTTTTGATTTTGCTACATCCTGTGTGCTTCAGAAAATTACGTAAAAACATCCAGCACCAGATAAACCATGACTTCCAAAGTCCTTGGGCACATACAATACAAGACATAGTATAAACAGTGTGTCAATGTCTGGAACTGACACAATGAGCTAAAATGCCCAACACTTGGTTTGCACACATTTACACAGGTTGATTCTGGACATCTACTCTTCAATATCCAACAGCCTCTCATTAACTTGTGTGGCTCCCAAGCACCAGACTAAATACATACTTGATAACACAGAAAAAGAAACAAAGTCTAATCAGAGAATTTTATAAATTGTCCATGCTCTACAAGGATTGCTTTGGAGGTTGAGGTTTATGGAAATAACATGGAATAAGATATATCGGACCATCTCCTGTTTTCTTATGTGGCCTAAGGAGGACTCTGCAGATTAGCTTTCCTATCCTTGGGACTAGACAATGGAATAGATAATGCAAGTGGAAATGTACTTGGTTCTGTTTTTGCACAAGCATTTCATGATACTGGCCAACAACTAACATCTGATATTTTCTTTGGATTCCTCTTTTTACCTTCCTAGATAGCACTTAGAACTCCAAATTCATGATGAATAATCATTCTCCCAATTGTGTGATTCATTCACATTGCAGTGAACATCTATAATCAATTAGTTTATTTGGCTTAATCCTTTCAAACTCTCAACTGCTTCACAGTGCTTAATATTGATCCAATCTTGAAACTTCATTCTTCAGAATTTGTTTGAGAACTAGTTCACTTATTCAAAAATTGAACTAGAAGACACTTGCTGCAGCATCTTAAATCCAGAATCCAAGCAGATATTTAAAAAAAAATAGTCTCTGCAGTCTACATCAATATTGAAAGGTTATTCATAGATCACCATTATAAGTAAGGATAGGCAAAACTAGCAGAAATGCCACCCGTGGGAAACTTGCTGTGTAAGTTGCCAATATCCCCTCCCCCCCCCCCCCGAGAAGTTTTGCCCATCCTTACGTAGTCAGAAAGTGCAAATTTGCACCCAATTCACACACATTGAGAACATTTTCAAGTAGTTCTTTCCACAGGAAAGGCGGGAAGTGTGAGCTTATATTTTCAACGTGAAAATTAGTTGATAATTCACCAATTTTGTTCCATTGGCAAGTTTGTGTGAAAAGAGACTTTTGCAGAACTTCCTGCAGGAACAACATTGGACTTTTCACCCATCCCCAATCACAAGATGAATACCCAAGCTTCTTACAGAGGCTGCTTCCCATTGACTAACATTCTTTAGAAAATCACGTAGAAGATGGCCACAAAGGGAGACATTATCACATTCCAGCTTTGGTGCAAGCACGACAGTCCTATTACACCAAACGTTTTGGTGAGGTCATAAGGCAACCATGTGTATTAACACTGGATTATCCGGAAAAATACAGTCTTATTTTCCAAAAGGTTTAGAAGTATAGCCGACTGAAGCCAGCTATAGCAGTAAGTGGCATAAACAAAGTGATCAACTGTTACCAAAAACCCACCTTCTCCCTTTCCATATTAATGGATTTTCCTCTGTGGTGTTCGCTTCTTCCCCAGCATCCATTTCAATGTCCTCATTTATGACCGCAGAGGCATCACCGGTGGCTGGTGTAGGGACCAATTCAGTTTTCTTTTTTCGACCTCGTTTTTTGGGCACATGTTCAGATGATCCATCTTTGTTTTCTGTGCCTACTTCCAGAACAGAAGCAGCCTAAAATATAAAGAAAGCTATAAGGGGATTTAAAACCATCTTCAGTGATTGAAACCAGATTGTACTGCATGTGTAGGTGTTCCTATCTGCTACTGTTCTATCTTTAGATATAGAGGACATTGATATTTGCACCATTAAATGTACATTTCTGCCCCAAAATCATGTCAGAGATGCAATACACCAGTCCTGGCTGACAGGGAGGTAACTTGTTTTCTGATATTGTCAAATCATATGCAGATATTGGATATGGCCATCTAAAGTTTCTTCCAATCAATGCATTCCAATGGCAGGCAGAGGCTAGACTAACCATTTTCTTCTCCAAAAGGCCCCCATTCCAATGTGTCAAGAGCCTCAGAGCATCCACAAACCAGTTACGGTGAAGTACACAGAGGATCAGACTGTGGAACTGTGAATAGCACCTTTTTGCCAAGGAGTTTGTTGGGTAATAAATCAAATGAAAACATTTGGGACCAGTAGGAATTAACTGGGGTGGGAATTCACTGCTAATAATGGTGTCTTAAAGGGCCCATTTGAGAGTGGGAGGTTAGAATTAGAATGGTCTCAGGTACAAAGTCCGAGTTACCTCATGTTCATACATTTACATGCAAATACACGTGGACATAACCATCGTTTAAGGTAAGGAAAAAAAACAGCAAGTCTGCCATCCCAGAAGAAAGCTGGTCACAGAAAGGACTAAATGAGCCCTCTTATTAGCCTATTAAACAAATATTCCCTACACACGGAAATGTAAAACCAGAAAACTAAGTGATGTCCCAAGATAGCTCATCTGAAGTGTGATTTGGAAAGGTGAGATGTGTTGAGAGTTCCTTTGTGGGCAGATTTCATATTCTTTTAGAACTTTTTACATCCAGTTACTTTGAAGGATTAGGAGTAAGGGATTATTACAGAAGAAAGTTTCTAGAGGAATCGCGTAAAACAGCCCATTTTACATTCTCCCAAAAATTCATAACCTCCTTCAAAACCCACCCAAAGGACAGATTGTAGCAGGTATGTATTCGCTTACCAGTCATTTGTCACAATATCTAGATATACTTCAACCATGTGTATCCACCTGTGAATCACATTTAAAGTACAAAATAGACTTCACATAACTGAATGGAAATCCAACTATATACTTGTCACACAAGATGCAACAGCCCTGTACACCAGCACAGTGCATACAAAGAGTAGCAAAGCTGTTCGTATCCTCTTTCCAGGAAGAATCTATGAATTCAGATAATGGTTTTAGAAAGTATGAAGTTTGTGGTAATGTATTCACTCAATTTTTAGAACAATTCTATCTTCAAGTCAATGGCACCACCTATGGACCAAAGTTTGCCCTAAGCTACGCCAACCTATTTTTGGGTTGGTGGAAGCTCAGGGCAATCTGGTCCAATGATAAGTGTAAAGAATATAGAATTTTATGAATGGTGTTTGTGGTGGAGATGTTCAGTCTCAAAAGATTAGTCCAATCTTGACCCAAAATAATAAAATTAAAAAATCTATACAGTTGGAGTGAAATTAAAGTGGTACATTTAGATTTGTTGATATGTGGAGAATCGGAATATCAAAACATGTACACACTTTAAGTGCACTAAATGGCTATATCCAAACTGGTTGCCGGTGCATAAAACCCAGAGGATTACATGTCAGAATGAAATGTACTGAGGAGTTAAAATATGAACAGTCTAGTAAATTAGTTTCAATGTTTGAAGAAAAAGACTAGGATACAAAGTCTTTGGAAGAGAATAAACCAATAGTGATGGATATGTTACACGATAAAGAAACAGATACAAAAGAATTTTAATTATGCCCATTCATCTTTCAATACTCCGTTCAAGCACCTAATCAACCTACATTGACACCCTTTTAGAAGATCCAGTGTCAAGTATAAATTTTACCAGAAAACCCCAGATATATATAGTTTTTTTAAGGGAGGCCCTTTTCATTAAAAAAAAAAAAAAAGTTAGCGGTAAATTGCAACTAACAAACCATAAGAGCAGACCACATTTTTTTTATATCAAAAAGGCTTTCAGGTTCTGGCAGATGCCTTTCAACATTAGGCATAACCACATTTTTCAGGATCAAAATAATGTTTAGGATGAAAAACATATCTTAGGTCTGACTGGATGGTAATGATAGCTCTGTTCTTTAAGGGTAACAGCCATTGTATGTGCCGAATTACGGTGCTCATCGCCAGGAGTAGCCTTGCAAAAAAAAAAAAAATCTGCAAAGCATTGTACAGAAACGCTCAAAGACAGTGCTTCGTCTAATGAGGGCAACCATGCTCTAATGCTTCCTGAATGTATGGCAGAGAGTCCATGTCCAACTCCTGCAGGGCCCCCAAGTATTGCATGTAAAGAACGGCCTCTTTTAGAAAAGATTCTCAGCTTTTTGTGGAGTTCTCAGGGAGAAACAAAGACCGTGGTCATTAAAAAAATGCTAGCCTTCGGTCAAATCAGATGCATGACTTTGGCCTATACGTTACTCAAAGAGCCTCTTGAAGGTCTTGGGGGGGTGCAGTCTGAGGCACAGCCACAACTGTAGCCTTCCTAGCAGGAGTCCCAATTATCTATCCAATATTTTTGTCGAGCAGCTACATGGACTGACTAACAGGAAAAAGGGGAGCAAGAAAGACTATCCCAAAACCACAGGCAGCCTAAACAGTTTCACATCACTCATAACATATGTATGCACACCAATAGGCACACAAAGGGCTATATAGTTTAGCAAAAAAAGTTACATTTAATTAAAAGTCCAAATAGTCAGTACAAATTTGTAGAAGGTGTGGGGTATTATTGTGATGAGCTGAAGTGACTAGAAAAAAATCCACAATGGGTAGTTGTAAAATCAGGGGTCCCAAATGCCCACACCAGATATTACATTCATATACAGCTTTGCTACCATATATATCGGGTGAGCGCTCCCCTCACCACACTTCATGTGTGAACAAACACATTTCAGCCAATAGAGACAGGGTAACTTGCATCACTCTCAGTCTCAAACAGCCTTCATCAGGGTCGTAAAGCAAGATTAATTGAAAACCACATTTGTATAGTACAAGTATAATTCATATAGCGTCCAGTACCCAAGGGCATCTAAATGCTTTTAGTCAGTGTTGTGATGCATTTAATCACATTCCTCCCAGTCTTGGCTGAAGAGGGTGTCCTTCCATCTTCCTTGTGCTGTTTGATGGCTTCTTCATGTTGATGCTCGTCTCCGTGTCATGATCAGTCTCCTCACATCTTCATGCCTGGTGTTCCTTAGGGTCCTCTTGGAGGGGGGGGGGTTGTTTCTTCAGATCTCCTTGTGCTGTCTGATGCGGTTTTCCTGTTGACGTTTGTGTTGAGGCGGATGCCTTTGGTCTCCGTGTCATGATAGTTTCCTCATGCTTTCATGTTTCTCAAGAGTTGTATTAGGTAGTTGCTGGTTCTGATTAGTGCATCTATGTTCAGTGTCATGGATAGATTGCTGTCTAATATCACCCCGAAGGTCTGTATAGAATCTTTAATTTGCATGTTAGATCCCGGGCTTGATGGTGATGTTTGTGTCGGGGGTATGTGGTTGTCCCGTGCTGCTGTTCCTTCCTTCTCTATGGTCACCGGCTCCGTAACACATTCATCCGTAGGCTGAGACGATCAGGGCAGGAGGTGAAGGCATAGGGAGAGTTCATAGGCATAGGGAGTCTGCACAGACATTCAGCACACTGAGTACCATGTCCAGAAGCTGCCTCAGCTGGACTGAGTGTGTGCGGGGGGGGGTTCACTACCATGGTCTGAAGCTGTACAGGGGCACACTTAAAGAGGCCACCGAGTGTCACCTTGGCTGTGCTTGCCACCAATCGAAATAATCAGTCTGCTTTTCAGACTGTCTGCCTGTAGAGAGCTGCTGCAAACAGGCTCAGGCAGGTTGCATTGTGTGAGAGCCCTTTATGGAGTGCTTTGCTGTACCTGGCCCACCCTGCCCCTTACGCCCCAGAATGACCATGAACAACCAAGTCCTTCTACGGGCATCTTTTATAGACAGAGATTAAGAAGCGCTACACAGAGGGACGATGTGACATGGCTGCTGTGCTGAGCTCTACCGACGGCCTGACTACCAGGGTGTGTCAGGGAGTCAGCAGAAGTTTGCCTAATTTTAACTGGAAGCTTTGTACAGGTAGACCAAGACCAGAGTAATGGTCTCCACAGGGAAATTAGCATACCCCTCCTACTCTGATAGAGGGTGCTGTTCCTGTGAGCAAGTAGGGCAAACATCTTGGAGTGAAGCTGCTGAGTGATTCAGGCGCAACAGCAACTACATTCCTTGAGAAACGCACTGGAAAGGTTCAAAACAGTGACTCTGTATAATGCTGGCTGAGGAAAAAGTAAGGGAATACAATTTCTGCAACAGCAAATACATTCCTTCCTTGAGAAATGCAAAAGAGGGGGTTCAAAACAGTTACTCTTAGGATTACCTTACTTTCTGATCTCAAAACATTCCAGGCCCTACCTGGCATTTCCCAGCAAGTCAGCAGCATCATAGAATTTCTGCATCCATCCGTCCATCCTTCCTCTCTCCCCCAAGCTTACCCGGTCTTCTTCGGTGCCTCTAATCTTCGCCCCACAATGAGACATCTGGCAAGGAGCTGCCTTTCCTTTTGAAGGCATCCAGAAGTTTGATATTTGGGTGTGTATTTCCCAGTAGAAGCAAATGGGGGACTGCTACCCAGCCTGGTGCCCCTGGGGTGAGTGAGTGTGTGAGCACACGCTGAAGCGGGGGGGGGGGCGGAATTGCTCTTGCACTGCTCTCCCAGTAGAAGGCTGGGGGGGCTGCTACTTATTTATTTGAACTTCTGTAGTGTTTTTAGCCCTTTCAGGTTGCCAAGCGCTTTACAGGAGAGAAGCGAAGAGGAGGAGAAAACCGTTGGCATGAGCAGTTGCCTATAGGAGCAATGTGATTTGTATATAATCCATAACCCACCCTGAGACTCAGGCACTGCACAGTCTCGTATGTTTTTATTATAGCGTCTGTGAAGAGACTTTTCTCCATCTGGCATTTCTGAATCTTTTTGCAGTTATTACCATCACAAGGCCAATGGAAAAGGTTATCATATGACATATTACATGTCATATGGCAATCTGAGATACCCCAAGGCTGGAATGCCTTCTACTGTTCAGTGCCTCATGCGTGTTGACAAAATGGCCGCAGCCACGAGGTTTCACCAGTCTCTGGGAGCTCCCTTTGTCCTCTGCTCAGCACAAAGCACTGGCAAGACACTATTCATTAAACAATAACAGTACTCTGCACTAGTCGATTGGTGGCAGTTTGTATATCATTCATAATAGGACCTACAGGAAATCCTCTGGGACCTATATTTTATATCAAAGTATACAAGGTTAGTCTTCTAATCTTTGCATCAACTAAAAACCTATTGTCCTGCTGAACTCAGAGAAACCTCTTCGTGCACAAATATCTGCTTCAGTAACCCTTGTGTGTTAGCCCATACTGAAATGCTATATTCCAGCCCCAGTATGACCTAACTAGGTTAACCTTTGTAAGACAAGGTTCTTTTATATAGCAAGGGTCGTTTATATTCACTCCTGTCCCTTCCATGGAGAATACTTAAGTCTTCCATGTGATTCCTCGAGTCAAACCTACTCACGTTTGGACTCTTTAGAATGTGCTTTTATACTGCAATGCCTTAGAACTGGCCAAAGTATAAACCCTGCTATTCCTAACTTACAGAGATATACAAGGAAAGGCTTTAGTTAATTCCCCTTTTCCTTACTCTAAGTTTGGAAACAGCAAATGTTACAGGCACCACTAGTACAAGCCAGACCTCCAAAACGTTTCCTCTCAGAGGCCCTGCCTTGAAACAGATGTTAATTACCAATAAGAAGCCCTCCTGCTGTGCTATAGCATCCTGTCTGCACCTTTTGTCCAGAGACCAGGCCAGCCCAAAGGTGTAAAACCCTTTGATGCCTCAGGACCCTCTTTCTGCAGACGTCACCTTTTAGTGAGCAATTCGCCTGAGCACTATTTGAAATCCCTCTCCAGTTATTGGTTGGCGGTACTGTAAAGAAGAATTGGAGTGGTTTTCCATCCAGGGACTATTTCCTCTTACTGTGCTATTCCTCAGGAATCCTGTCCCCAAGGAAAAGCCCATATAACCCAGGAACAAAGATCCTCGCTCTTCCTTCTGAATCCTGAATTGCGATAAGATCTACTTGTATCCTGAAACTCTGCTGTGAAGACCATGTGCTGCTGAACAAGCTTCCTCTGCCGACTGTGTGAAGACCCCTTTGTCTGCGAGCCTGGCCTTCCCAGGAACAGGAGTGCCTCTGAGAACAGCCTTCCCAGTGAAGACCCTGAGGCCAGCTGATGCCAATTGCTGTGGTGTGCCATCCAAGGTTCCCCAACACCCAAGTGCCTCTCTGCAAGATTCGACTCATGTCTGCTGCTGTCACAGTCTAGGAGCCACCGGACCTCCAGTGCCATGTGTGCGTTTCTCCTATTCGACCAGATCCTCATCGTGGGTCTGCCCAGAGCCAAGTCGTCGTGTGCCTGCCAGAAGTGCTACCCACACCGCGACCTCTGCCGGCAAGAAGAGGGTTGATTGCCTTTGTCCTGAGCTCCCCCACAAATATGTCCAACGGTTCTTAGAAGAGCCCCTGGCCCTTCTACCCGTCCCTTCCCAGCTCAAGGTTCCACCACATCTCTACCGGTGAGATCAGGGCCCTAATAGGCTTGGTCTATTCCCTATAGGCGAATCCTGGCCCTCTGGCGTGTCCAGAATATGTTGTTCAGAGTCTTTGAATAGCATAGGTCAAATAGCCGCAAACCACATTTAAAACAGTAGCTGCATTGCCGAGTTACTGTCTCTTCTGCATTTTAACATTAACTGCAATTAAAACTGACAGGTGCATAGAAAACCTATGTCCCTTTTTGACAGTTTGGTCCTGAAGAAGCTCTCCGGTAAACTTCTGGCCAATCACAGCACTGTGCACTTGTCCAACGCTTTCCTATGAAGGTTTCAGCTCTCCGTTGTTTCCTATGAGTGCTTTCACAATTTTAAGTCCAACGTTGCATTGCGTAAAGCAAGCTATTCAACAGGCTTTTCTATTGCTAACCACGTTTATGCACCTTGTGTTTGATGACCTGCCTATTGACTCCTGAGACACTTTGAATTCTGATCTTCGATACCAGAATACTAGAGACCCTGCTAGTGCTTGGAAAAGGA